>JALPQD010000275.1:3189070-3214807 GCA_023101885.1 Typhlomys cinereus
GGTCCGTGGTTCTACACATACACAGACACACACACACACACAGACATACACACACGTGCGCACATACATACGCACATGCGCATAGTTGAATAAATAATAATAAAAAAAATTAAAAAAAAAAAGAAATTGATCATATCTGGGCAAATCAGGAAGTGGACAAAGGGGAATCTTTCCTTCCCCCTCCCCCATTTTATTCACTCTGGAACCCCAACCCATGAGAAGATCCAACCCACATTCAAGGCCAATTTAATGCCCTAAGTTAACCCTCTCTAGATGCAACACATTCCAAGATGTGCCTTCCTAATGTCCATTAAATACCTAATCTAGTCCAGTTGACAGTTGAAATCAACCCTCACAACTCTTATGATTAAATTAAGTATCCCACATATAGGAGGTTTATGTTAGATTGTCCAGGTAAGCTTTTTTTATTATAAGGCTCCTTGTAATTAATCATAAGAGGGGTTAGGGTGTCAGAGAAAAGTGTCTTTGAAGGTGGAGGAAAGAGTCACAGAAAGGAGGAGCACCCTAGACACTGCATGGAGGAAGAGAACAGATTGTCTCCAGGAGCCTAAAGAACTCCTTTGAGACTTCTATTTTCTTAGCCTGTAACATAATAACTTTGTGGGAAATATTGCAATGGCAGTGTGATTCTGATATTAACCATGTTTCTTAAGAGGAAAGCATTCATTTTTTTACCTTCAGTAAAATAATTGCTGTGGAGAGCAAATGTTTTCCTTTCCTAGCTTGATTAGCATTATTAGCGTGAATATCCATTGGAATTTTATTCTTTGTGTGTGTGTGTGTGTGTGTGTGTGTCCAAGTGTGTATATGTTTGTGTACATTTGTGATATGTACATATTTATATATGTGTATATGTGTGTGAGTGTTTAAAAACAATTCTCATGTGTCCACTGGATTTTCAAATAATTTCATCAAATAATTGTGAACTATCATCAAAATTAAAATAAAAAGATTATAATTTCTATCTTTGTCTACTAATCTGTAAATGATGTTGTTTGACTTTTTAAATGTTAAACTGACTGCGTTCTGGAGAAAACTCACTGGTTAATGACATATTTCCCTGCTAATATTTTTCTAAGACTTTTAAGAAACATGTTCATAGCAATGTTATCAACTGTTTTCATGACTTAAAGACTTTGCTTTGTTTTGTTTTTTAAACGTCTTCTCTGTGTGTGGCTTCTAAAATTCATTAGCATTAACTTTTACTCTTCTATTTTCTGGGAGTTATATAGTCCTGGCCAGCTTCTCAACTTACATGTTTGTTAGAGTTCATGGATAAGTCTGTTTGAGCTTGCACTTTTCCAGAGAAAGTTTTTATAGCATTCAATTTTATCTTTCCAAGAATTTTTGCCCAAGTTGTCAAATTTATGTTCATACTACATATATATAAGAGTAGCTGAACCAATTTTCAGACAAGAAGCTAAAGTAAGATTACCCCATCTATAGAGATTATAGAAATCTATTCCTTTTTCTAAGTTTTATTTGTGTGCTTTCATTTTTTTACATTGAACTATAAGTTTAACAATTTTGTTGTCAAATGATCAGCTCCTGACTTTTTTGATCTCTCATCTTTTTCATCTTCTATTTCATTGATTTCTCTTTTTTTAGTACTTAATTTATTTCTTGAGGGGGTATGCATGTCACAACATGCATGGGGAGGTAGGGGCACAACTTGTGGGAGTTGGTTCTTTCTTTTCACTCTGTGGGCTCTAGTAGTCTAACTCATGTCAAGTTTAGCAGCAATGCCTTAACCTACTAAACTATCTTTAGTCCCTCTTCATTGATTTCTCATATCCTTTCCTTCTTTGTTTGAGACAAGATTTCACTTTGCAGCCCAGGCTGGCCTGAAACTGACTATGTAGCCCAGACTAGACTTGACTTTTTGTCAATCCATATGCCTTATTCCTCTGAGTACTGGGTTAGAGGTGTGAGCTACTATGCCCGATTTTGTGTACTACTTACTTTTTCTTTTTTTTTTTTCAGTTTAGCTTAATGTTACTTTAGCTTTTTGTCTGGAGATTAGTTAAGAGACACACAGCTACTCATATATCCTTGAGCAAAAAATAGTCCCCCTTCTAGCAGGAAGCTTCAGGAGCAGCACATAGAGTAGAGAGAGGAGAAGGGAATGCCTTCGTAGCCAGTCAGATCAACTGAATTTATCCCAGCCTCAAGGAATGACAAAAGTCTATCCAAATCATGCTCACATCCTCACTTGAGCTTCTTGTGGTGAATTGTTTAATTTATTTCTTCATAAGTTTAAAATCTAAAAGCATTTTGGTTCTTATTTATAATTGCTTTTTCATTTTTAAAGAAATTGTAACTGTGGAAAACTTTTTTTTTAACCTACATGCCATTTTCTATTCTTATGACTTCTCATTCATACATGGGCAGATATGAAGTTATTGGTATTATTCCCTTTCTACTTCAAAAAAAAGAGAAAACGACTGAAAGTTTATGGGATATCAAGTGAAAATGGGACAAGACAGAGAAAGCAAAGAGAAGCACAGCTCTTAACAGAAGGATAAACGCAGGTTTATTGGAGAATCAACATGAGAGGGACCTCTCCTTTCAAGTAGAGATTTGGAAAAAGAGGGGGGGCCCTTACAGATTAGAGGGCTTTTATATTATTTTGGGCAGGGGTCTGTAGTTCGAGGGGGTCAGAGAAGAGTGGATTCAGAGGTTCTGTGGAAATATGCAAGCAGAAATCTGAAGGGAAAATATATCCAATGGCTGTCTATATAAAGGTAGGCCAAGGTGCTGATATCTGCAAGGGTATCAGCTGAGGGACAAACTTCACACTTGCAAAGCCAAACATAAGTCTGTCAAAGCATATTGAAGTATGCCAATCAAACCGAATTAGATTCCTCCATTTTACCCACTTCCCAGGGGATGTGTCTCCCCACATCAGACAGACTTCTACATGTTGCTTACGGGTGATTTTAACTACTGAGTCTTCACTGACTTGCCCAGAGCTCAGTCTTTGTCAGCCCGACATCTGCACATTTAACTAGCACATTTAATATCTATATACTGGGGTCATATTAAAAATTTCTCTGATGAAAAGGGTGTGAATAAAATGTGAATAAAAATACACACATGGTTCCTGTCCCAACCTCATACATGTAGGATTTGGTGTTAATTGATGATGCTGTGATCTGGTATGAAGTACTGAGGCGTAGTGAGAAGTAAGAGTGAAGTATCTGCCTTAGCTTGGACTCCTGTGGTATGGTATATTTGATGGGCTAAGTCAGAGGTTGTGAACTGTGTCGTGATATCACGTGGTCATGTTAGAGTGTAGCATGGTGCCATGAGTGGAGTCTCTGCCAGTCTTCTGGAAACTATGAAGCTTCACTGGGCATTGACCATAAGGTGCCAGGATGAGTTTTTTGTCAAGATGCAGTATCAGCTCAGTGATTTCCTTGGTCACACTGGCTTCACCTTTTACATGTGAGCAAGGCTTCTGTGCCTTCTATACCTGCTCTGTGCTTAACTAGGCACAGGCCCCATGGGCGAGGAGTATCATCCACATTGCCATCCTGTCAACTACAGGATGGAGCCAGGCGGCCAACTGAAGACATCTTGTAGTTTCAAACTGCATTTTAAATTTCTTCTACATTATGAATCCTGACTACTCACATGCCAATTCTGATTGTTTGTTTATTTTTGCATGTGTCTGTGTGTGCAATCAGAGTGCACTGTGTGTCCCTGTGGAGGCCGAAGAGTGACTTCAGTTCCACTTCCTCTTTGCTTTGCTCTGGAGTTTTCCAGCCTCTGCCTCCTAGGGCCGGAAGCACAGGCCGCTTTCATTTCCACCTGGTGCTTTTACATGGATCTGGGATCTGAACTCAGTACCTTCTGTTTTTAAGGCAGAGACTTAGCCCCCTCTGCCACCTCTCCAGCCCCTGAGAGTAGTTTGAAACATGTCTTTGGTATATGGGGGTTGTAGATCACAAGATTTATTAGCCTTAAACACTGCATCAATATTCTCCAGAACTTTCCAGAAGGGGCTAACCTTTGCAAGAACCATCAGTTCTAGAACTCCAATAATTACTTCAACTGCATTTTTTAAATTTTTACCAAAGCAAAGTTGCTTCTCTTATAGCATATCCAAGATCATTGAGTATGGAGCAGGTTGCTTCTGACTTTTTTGTCTTAGGACCCTTTTCCTCAAATTGAAATTCTCAATAGCACTGCCTTTGGCCATTACTAATTTATGACTAGATTCCCTAAAAAGCCACTATTTGTCTTGGGTGGTGGGTTCCACAACTCTCAGTGTCACAGAGGCAAATATGAGAGGGCAGATGTTGTTGCCCTCTGATACTTGATGCCTATCTGGGAGATGAAGCATGGAATGGCACTGTGCTTTCCTAGAAGGGGGTCCCAAGGAGTGAGGCTCAGAAGGACAGGAAAGGGGAGCTGGGAGTGGAGAGATGGGAGAGAATGAGAGAGAGAGAGAGAGAGAGAGAGAGAGACTGGACTGAACTTCTGAACGTCCTACACGATTTGTTTACTACTCTTGCCCCCAATGCTATGACAGAGTTCAGAGAGAGGAGCTACACTCGATCCATGTAGAACCACAGCCTTCTTCCTTGTCCTTCTCCAGCTCCGCCTCCTTCAACTTCATTCCTCGCATTCTTTAGAATGTTGACCTCTATGCAAAGGGCTAGTAAGTCTACCTTCTGCCTCCATCATCTTACACGTTTGGTCACAACCCTACCACTTTTCTGAGACATGTCTATTAGGATCTGGACCTTAAATGTCTCTCAACCAGCTGTTTTGAGGGTTTGGTATTTAGTCGAGATTGCTATTTTTAGAGGTTCTGAAAGCTTTAGAAGGTAGGACCTAGCTGAAGGAAGTAGGTCACTGAGGGCTTTCTATTCCTGGCTTCTTCTACACACACACACACACACACACACACACACACACACACACAGTCATGGTATTCTGCCCATGTACATGAAGTCCAGCAATTATGGACTGAACTCTCTGAAACCATGAGCTAAAATAAATCTTCCTTCCCTTTAGTTGTTGACCTCATGTTAATAGTTGACAGCATACAGCCCTGCTCTTTACGAAAGAAAGTTGGAGAAAAAAAGTCATATGCTTTCATTGGGTACCTTCTGTCTGTACCTCGTCTTTAATCAGATATATGTTCTATATCATATTTTATAGCTGATATTTCCTGGTTTTCTCATGGTCATAGCTAAAAGGAAAGTTTATCTCCTGTTCCAAGAACTAGCTGACTGCTCTGCCCAGAACATTGGAAATGCTGAAATTATTGTCTATGTGTTTATAGACAGTTTTATCATCATGACGTCTCTAGATGTGTTTGCTGCATTAAAATTCACACTGTTCAACACTTCCCACAGGAAAGCTGTTTTCCTGCAGGCATCCTGGTCTCTCCCTCCACCTGCTGCGCCTTTTACATCACAGAACACTTCTGCTCGGCTGACTGCTTGATTTCTGTGAAGGTGGCCTGAGCCTTTTGTTTGATGGTATCCAAATCCATGTTTTGGAGATTGTGCAACTGCCCAAGGATGGAATCCTTATTTTCCTCCTCTTCCTGATCTTCATCCACCATCTTCCGGAGATCTTCTGGCAAATCTACATCATCGCCAGCCAGTTGGATTTGTGTCTCATCCATTTCACTCTGGATGAAAAAAATAAAAGATGCACATAGAATAATATCTCTGAAATTCAATAACTAGTGAACTAGCCCAATGCAAGCCAAGGCAGCAGGAAAGTAAAGGTCTTCTAAGAATGACTGAAGGAAATAGTGTGCTTGGCTTACAGCCTGGTCCCTGGTGGTTATAGGAGATGCTTCAGTGGCTGGTGGGAAGTCTCTCCCTTCGAGCACTTTGATTGACCACAGCTTTCTAGTCAACTGTGCTCCAAGGATAAACAGCAATATCATCTAGACAGTACAGATTCTGTGATCTCACCTTGGACCTATTGGATCAGAAACTCTGGGATGGGGATCCAGAGAACTGGGTGTCAAGTCCTCTCCGATGGATATAAGAAGGCTGGAATATTCACTCTACTCCACTCAGGAGCAGTGGCTGCAAGTTATGCAGAGCCACTAGCCATGCCAGGGGTCTGACTAATCTCCCCATGGGGACAGGATTTGAATTGGCAGTAGCCACAGGACTCATCATGTTCCTCTGTACTCTACAGTAGCATCTTCTACTTCTATTGCTCCTTTCCTCCCTTCTGCTAGACACGGGTGCATAGACCCAGGGCAACAGAATCATGTCTAGCCTGACCGTGGTCCCTTAATGCCTATAAGTCAGTGTGGCACATGAACATGCTTGTCTAACAATGTTCCTGTGTCATGGCTCTTAGTCATCCCCCTGCATAGCTGTCTCCTTGGCCAGGCTGCCTGATACTCTTCATTTGGGGATTCTACTTCTGCCCCAGAATCTCTCTGGTCATTGGGATTCCTTTGCCCCTTGTATTCTTTGTAATGAGAAGAATCTAAAGAAAAAGAAATGTTTCCTTGGTGAAGGTTCATGGTAGCTGTTATCTGCAGGTGGCAGTTCTCATACCATTTTCCATCAGGCATAACACATACCCTAGGGAATGGGGTGAAGGGTTGCCACAGAAGGTGACAGAAAAGACCTATCTCAGGATGCTTCCTATTTGTGACCGATGCCCATGAGGTCACATGAGGGCACAATGATCCTCTCAGTTCTCATCAAATCACACTGATTTAAGAAGTGTCACAGTTAGATACGGGCGTCAACTTAATGGTTGAGGGTTTGAGCTCTGGGCACATTTGTAGAGTTAGTAGTGGAGCCTGCAGAAGATTGTCTAATTGATGGGGGAAGACCCAGCCCCATGGTAGGTGGGACTAGTCCCTGGGTAAGTGAATTAGATGGAGGAAACTGTTTGAGAAAGTTGGCATCCTTTGGTATACTTGGCCAAAGTATATTTTGGTATACTTTCAACAGTCCTGTGGATGTATTGATATGGTGTGGTCAATTCCCTCGGGTCTGTTGTACTGGTATGGACTCTCCTGCCAAGCTGGGGTAAGATGTGTAATGAGACAATCGTAAGACAGACTAAAACCTCCTTATAACCTTATAAGCTGTTTGGTTGTGAGTTTATTGACAATAAGGCACAGTAAATGTGGCGGCAAGATTTCAACATCTGCTGAGTTCCTGGGTAGAGTAAACCCAACTCCTAAGGGAGACTGGGAATGTCCTCCTGCATGGGTGTTGGGTAGAAAAGATTAGAAGCATCACTGTCTGGGGGACATGTCAGAAGAAGGACCAGATTGCTTGTTCTCTATCTGCAGAATGGGTTGGAGGGACCCATTGGCTGGGATCTTCTTTGGAAATCCTTGGAGAGGTGGAATCAAGTAGCCTTTCTTTGGAACTCATTTGGCTCACAGTGCAGCGATACCCAGTCTGACTCCAGAGCAAACATGGAGGGAACACCTGACACATAGAGGTGATGCCTTTGGAGGAGACAGTTTTCAAGCAGGCCTTCCGCAGAGTTCAGAAGTGATGTGGACTAACCCTGGACTTGGCTGGCCCCTCTCACTGCTTCGCAGATTAATTAGTTCCTCTTCCAACTGTTGGGAGGTTAACCAGCTAATGACTAAGGGCTCCCTGACAGTCGGCATTTGGAATGGGCTGCTTTCTTTGTGGACCCTCTTCTGGGATGTTCTTCAGGGGAAGGGGGAGAAGCAGACTCCACCTGACCCCTTTTCAGTTCTTGCAAATATAGACTATCTCTTCCTCTGCCACATCCCACAATCAAATGATTTAAAATGAATGGTCTGGGGAGCTCTGGCCCCTCCTCTCTGAATGACAGTAAGATGCTTGCACATGACAGCAGGACTGGGCACTAGACAGTGCCCATGGACAGTGACCACTAGGGCCTAGATGTTCAAGAGGTTAGAGGCTAGAGGAAGTAAGTATGTGCCAACCAGCCAGTGCCGCCAAACATCTGGCCATCTCTGTGCAAAAGGGATGGGCTCTCTCAGCTCTAACTCCCTGGGCATCTTTATTAGCAAAGCCACCCTGTGTCACCCTGAGGCTTCCAGAGAAGCTTCTTGGTGGCTTTCTCCATGTGGGGGTCTCTGGGCCACTTGCACAGGGAAGATGGAGAGCTGGGATCCGCTTTGCCTCACAACTTGGAAGACAGCTCTCAGTAAACCTACTTCCTCCAAAGTGGTTCTCAAAGTGGAGTGCCTAGGACAGCAGCATGGGAGGGGACCTTGCTGGCAGAGCACATCATCGGGGACTCTCCAGACCTGCTGATGCAGAGACCTCTGGAGTAGGCTGAGTTGATCCAGCCTACCTGTCTGGAACCCACCCTTGAAGATGGACTGCAGCTTGCCCTTCTCAGAGCCCAGTGGAGACACTGGTATTGGGCGGTACCTGCTGGTTGGCTGCCTCAGTGAGCCTCTAGTATCTTCTTGACCAGGAAGAGCTCTGTTCTCACAACTATCTGCCTTCATATTTCTACTGGGAGGAACTGATGCGAGTCTTAGCTCCCTGACATGCAGTTGTGTAGCTTTCTTTCCTTATCTAAAAACTGAGTCTTGCATTGTTTGCCTTAGGGTTGTGAGGATTAGTCAATTGATAATCAGTGGTAGGTATTTGTGCTGGATGGACATAGATTCCAACTTGACGACTGAGGATTGAGCCTTTGGACACATTTGTAAAGAATTTGAGATTGGGAAGGCCCTGAGCCAGTCTGTAGGAGATTGTCTAATTGGTCTGGGAAGACCTCGCCCATATTAGGGGAGACCATTCCATGGGCAAGTAAATGAGAGGGGGGCACATAGGCAGGTTAGCAAGAGAGAAAGTATGTCTGTCTCAGGAGTTCCTGTGGATATGGTGATATGGTCAGTTTTCTCAGCTCCTGGTGTTGATACGAACTCATCTGTCACACTGATGGAGTATAATCATAAATCATAAACAAGATTAAAGCCTTTGTTCCCCTAAACTGCCTGAGTCATGTAGTTATATCAGCAACAGAAGAGAAATGAAAACATTATTCATAATTCATATGTCATAAGCCCGGAGCTTAGCTTCCTGCTGGTCAGGGCCACCCTAGTATATGAGGGTGTCAGGCAGAAGCTGATGGGGTGCTGGACTGCACGCTGGCCCTCATCTTCTCCAGTTTCCAGTTCCTTCCTCTTCTGGGAAGAGCTTTCAGACCCAGGCCAGTGGTCCCGCCTGCTCAGGTCCCTAGCTCAGGTCACAGATCCGCCCAGGAGCTCTGATCAGATTCTGGGCTCACTTTGACAAAGCAGATGGGGCCCTGGCAAAGCAGAAGGGGGCGCTGTGGTTAGGCCCTTCGGCCTCACCGATGAGTCACTTCACGTGAAGGACTATGGCCCAGGAGGGCGGGGGAATCGTGTCTAATATGCGGCCTATTAATAAACGCCTTCCATTGCAGAAGGAAGCTTCTAGGTTGGTACATCTCCAATCTATGAGTATAGACACAATATTTAAAAGGCAGTTTGAAACTATGTTTTTATAGCTCTTATTGCCCTTCTCAGAGCCCAGTGGAGACACTGGTATTGGGCGGTACCTGTGTTCTCCCCTTTCATATGTTCTTGTTCTGTCACAACTGCCAAAAGTGCAGAAAAAGAAGGATGACATTATTCAGCTCCAAACAGGACACATGAGTCACCCCCTACCCAAGGCTCAGGGAACATCGTAGAAGAGGGTTCAGTAAGATTGTTAAGAACCTGAAGGGGGGCAAACCAAACATTATCTTCTGAACATGAAAGGGCTGTTGCATCCATTAATTCACTGCAACTATTTAAATTTCCATAAAACCTGCAAAGAACTTGTCCTATCAACATGTAACTGTAGAAGGGAAAAGATCTCAAGAGGTGACTAAACTCCCGAGAAATTGATGACAGTGAATCCTGATGAGTCAGGGGAGGGAAGATACTTTCCCTAAGAGTATAACCACTGATATATGCAAGTGCTCAACCCATGCCATCAAAGGCAACCAGATGCAATTCAGGAGGTAACTCATAAAAAAGACAAGAAAATAAGAGGGGGCACTGCCAGGAAGATGAAGGGTTGCAATGGGAAGGGGGAAGATGGGATGGGGGATTAAGATGTGAAATATCATAACCTCACTATATTAATGTATAAAACACTAAAAGAATAAAACTGTCTATTGCCATAAAAATACAGTTAGTAGAGATTCACTGGCAAGTAAAAAATAATGCAGGGCTTAGAGCAGGTGGCTGTGATTGTTCAGGTCCTAATCAAGTATTGTGCACTACCAGTGGCTGTGACTAGGGCCACACTGCCTGGTTCTAGAAGGACAATGCTACAGACCCTCTGTTGGCGGGACACTTGTGTCCTGGGCTGCATCTTAGAGGCTGCTTCATTAATAGTCTTTACAGCAGGATTATACCTTTGACTAAGGTGGTCCTACCACACGGCATTGAGTCACCAGAGAGCGCTGAACCTGAACCGGGGCATCAGCTCCTCATTGGCTGAGCCATTCCCACGCGAGGGACGGCTCGGTGGCTCTCCTTTGGAACGCTGCTCCCTCCCCTGATTGCTGTCCTGCATGGTGGCCTACGAGAGGTTAGAATAAAGGCCTGTGACCAAGGCCTAGACCAGTCCTTCGTGTTCCTTGTGGGCGAGCCCCTCTGAGCCATGCCAGGAGAGGGCCTCCCACTGTCCAGTCCTGGACAAAGGGTAGCTGTGCTTATTAATATTTCAGATTCCTGCTGGGACCAGGGAAGGCAGAGGGTGCAGCTTGCTGGGCCTGACATGCGAGAGTCAGGACGAGGCCAGCAATGAAGCCAGAGTGTGCGGGGGATCGATGGAGTAGACCCCTTAACCTTGTTTCTGCCTTTCTTAAGAGAACCATCTTGCTGGCGGGACCTTGCCTTTCCCTCCAACAATGCAAATCTTGTCCAGACTTCTTGCTGTCCAGAAACGAATCTTAGGGGAAGGCGGGGAATATTCAGACACAGGTCACCCAGCAAGGGACAACATGGACTGCTTCATTATGGCTACAGACAGAACCAGCATCACTGTAGAGACAGGGTAGAAACAATGGAGGAGGGGAAGAAGGGCTGAGCCCTGAGGGAATGGGGGGCTGAGCCAGTTTGTTATTAGGGGATTCACAGACTGCCCTTGGTTCTTAGAGGCTGTTTCATTGAAGTTCTTTCTAGAAAAAAACTGCGCTACACAGTGAGAATCAGGCTAGCTGAGGTTATATACAAGACTACATCATCATCATCATCAACAACAACACACACATACACACACACACCCTTGGACGCCATTTCCCTTGTTAGGAATGCTATTTCTCTTGTAAACTCAGCATGGCCACCAGAGTGGCCCAACAAGATAACATGGTTGGTGGAGACCATGGCAGGGATGGGCCCTGCTATGCCAAGTATGGATTCTACCGTCTGGAAGTCGCTTTGCCTCTTTGAGCCCAGCCTCTGACCAAACAGGTTGTCTGAGGGAGGAGAAAGCTGACGCAGTTGAGGCCCACTCCCTCGGCGTCTCTTAATGACTCCTTTCCATTTGCATGCTCCAGTGGACATTCTGATCGCAGCTGTTCCAGGCCTGGGGAGGAGGGGCCATGGAAACTGGGGCAGGCAGACTTCTGCAGCCTGCACTGGAAGCAGTGGCTAGAAGCAGGAGAGCTCAGTGTCAGACCCTGCCCAGCACCCCCAAGGGCTCCCACCCAAAAGAAGCTGCCAAAGAGGCCTCAAGAATGATCTCTGTTGTTGTTGTTGTTGTTATTGTGAGGCAATCATGAAATGTGATTGTAGCAGAGTTTTCAATGTGACACAGTTGAAGTGCTGAGTTTCCTCCAGATTCATCTTTCCCAATAATGAGCGGCAACCTTGGTGCAGCAGACAAACAGCAGGTGTAACCGGGTCGCCCAGCTCAGCAGGGGACGACACTGTTCTCCAGTGACTAACCCAGATTGACACTTCTGCTAATAGGATTGGGGCTCATTGTAGAACTCTTTTCTCTTATTAATTTGACTTGACTTATATATACATTTAAAATCCACCAGGGATAGGGCCCATTTGCTTTTAGAAAGGATTTTGTCATTTTCTTTGAAATGCATGTCTTCTTATATTTGAAGACATATGATTTTTGAATTCTAATATAAAGTAACCTTTGTGTTTTATACAAAATTATAATATCCAATCCAGTCACGTTCTTTTCATGGAAAATATCTGCATACAATTCTTATCATATTTCCTTCTTCTGTTTCTGACATACTATTTTTTGGGTATTTTTTTTCTTTTATTTATCCCAATAACTGTCATTCATTCAGCAAAGTGGCCTCTCTCTCTCTTTTTCTCTCTAATTTTCTTTAATGTCAGGGTCTATGCTAGATGAGCCAATTTCAATCTTTAGGGCCCACGTGGTAGAAGGAGAGAACTGATTTCTGAAAGCTGTTTTCCGATATCCACATCTGTGCCATGACCACATACCTTCTCTAGATCGCTTTTAAATAAATAAATGAATATAAAACATCTTATTATTAATTAAATATATATTTTAAAAATAAGCACCTGATGTCTGTGAGAATTCAATGTCCTAAGATGATACAAGAGATGTGCCCCCAAAGTATTGTAGACACTGGAAAGATGGTGACCCAACACAGACTTGGTAGGGAGGGGAGGAAGAAAGTCATAGAAGGTTCTGGAATAAACCATCTCTCAAATGAAATCTTCCGAAGACGAGAGGGAATGCAGGAAGCCAGGAGCAGGGACAGAGAGGGGTGAGGGTCCAGGGAGCAGGGGGCAGCCTGCAGTGAGGTTGGAAAGACAGACGCTACATAGGCACAGCCTTGGAGTGCAGGCTTCAGCCTGGACTTTACTCCACACATCATGGCCATGAAGACAGACGAGGAAGGAGCGAGATCAGACCGGCATTCCAGAAACTTCCCACCTCACTTCTGAGGCTCAGAGCTACTATCCTCAGAGGCATAAAGTGGCCAGGCTTATGCATGGGGTGAGTGGATAGGTATCCATAAAGTAATGTAAGTGACTTGGTGATTTGCTGGATGGGAGGCTGGCGCACACAGAGCCAGGGGTGATCTCCAGATGCCGATGTAAGGCTGGGTGGCTGGATAGCTACCAGTGGACAATGAAGGCTGGATGCAGAAGGTTTATGTGGTTTGGATGCGAGCTTGTAGTGCTGACAGGACGACCAGGTCAGAGCGGCTAGAGCAGAGACATTTAGGGAGAAGAGATGGGCTGGAGGTCCAGATCTGAGAACCACCAACACACAGGTGAGAGCAGAGAGCAAGAGCTAGTGGCGACCACAGACTCGAGTGAGAAAAAGGGCTAGTCAGGAAAATTTCAGAACAACGGACTGGATAGGGAAGGGTACACTGTGAAGAAGATTAAAAACCGGGTTGAGGTAATCAGAAGAGTAGGCAGAGGAGAGAGAGGGTTCTCAAGGAATCGATGTCCAGAGCTAAGGAAGCAGAGAGACCTGAGGGAAGAGAGTGGCATGTGACGGACGCTGAACATCTGCAGGGAGACGGCATCCATAGGTGGGAACTGGGAGCCATTCGGGGAACAAGCTCATTTGCTTTAGATGCGTGGGAGGTGACCTTTATAATGGGACTTCACAGAGAAGGAGCACTAAAGACCCAGGCTGAGGGGTAAATGGTGGGCATGAGCTCATCTTGGATTATGCTAGGCATCGCAAATACTCCAGTGACCTATAACTGAAAACCAAGAGAAGCAGCCAGCACAGACTGGGTGCATGAAGATGGACATGACAATAGCTGTATATAGATGTATACATGTATATGCATACTTGAGATCCCTGCAACTTGGCTACTGTACTATGTTGATGACTTACCTACTTCTGGTGAACCATGGGCAGCAAAAGACATGAGCCTCCATTGCCCTGTTTTAAACCAGCCATGTAACATCTTGACAAAATACAGTCCCACTTCCAAAACATGACATGGTTAATCTCATTAAACTTGGCAGCTGCTGGGCAGAAATTTCCTGTTGGGCCTTGGCAATGGGGATGGGTCTGAACTGACGCCTGCAGTTATGTAAGCATGATGGCAGTGACCTTGGGGAATTATGAATGAGGAGCCCGCAGTCACTCCTTGCTAGCAGGAGGATGTGTTGAATCATTTTACTCCCCTTTAGACTCTTGCTACTCAACTGTGACAGCTTATCTCTCTGAATATCATCTGACATAAGGCTGCATGTTCTTCAAATGTCACCTAGAAGGGTATTAGGTGATCAGTAAAGTCTAGGTGGCCCTTGCTCTATGGTCAGTGCCATTTTCGTTAAGACATCGCATTCAGTTCTAAAGTCGTTACCCTGTGGAAGAGACAGACCACTCTGAGATGGTGTGAGGAAACTGGAACATGGAAAAACACTGAATGGGGGGCTAGAGAGGTGGCTCAGGGGTTAAGCCTCTGCCTTGCAGGTGGAAGGTCCTGAGTTCGGATCCCAGATCCCACGTATAGACGCCAGGCGGAAGCGGGGGTGGCCTGCGTTTCTGGTCCTGGTAGGGCGGAGCCTGTGAATCCCTGGGCAGAGTAAACAGGCGATGGAGGTGTCCATGGTGGTTCCCGAATTCGCCCGTGGTTCTACACAAACACACAAACACATACACACACACACATACACACATACACACACACACACACACACACATACACGCACAATTGAATACATAATAAATAATAATAATAATAATAATAATAATAAAAAGAAAAACACTGAATGAAGAGTAAAGAAGTTCAAGTCCCTCCTTCACAGCCAGATTTGGGACCTTCCTCAAACCCCTCCATTTACATGATTTTTAGGATCATGCAACTATGGTATGTGCTTTCATGAGTGTAAGGAGAAAGGCTAATGAAAGGTAAATTCCACTCAAGTCACTGGTGCCAAGGAGCTGAGGTATGGTGACTATCCAGGCACCTAAATGCATTATAGGAAGAGGATTTATGGAGCTCTGTGGTGAAGCCTTCAGTGGCATGGTCCTGAGGTGACCTCAAATGGGGTCCAGGTAAGGACTCAGCAATCTGTAGGTCTCTTCCCATTCTATCAGATCCTTCATGGTCCAGACTTTTACCAGCCCTCCTAGGGATTCCAGGATCCATCTCATGCCTCTTTATCTTGGGTTCTTAAGTTCTTCACCGCAGCCCTGTGACTAGATGGGGTATCTTCTGGCAGTTGAGGATCTCTGGCTTCTTTTTGGGTATTATGTTTTTTGTGTGTGTAGTATGTGTGGGCATGTGTACGAGAGGGCACTTGTGTGTGCCTGTGAAGACCCAAGGGTGAAACTGAGAATCATCCTGGATTGCTCTATCTTCTTATTGCTCTGCTCTGAGTTTTCCAGGCTCCGCCTTCTCACTGACATTTTTTTACATGGCACCTGGAGATCTGAACTCGGGTCCTTTTGTTTGTGAGGCAAAAGCTTTAACTCCTGAGCCATCTCCCCAGCCTGTCTGTGACTTCATTAACAGAAGACCTTCAGATTTTTACTGTGTTTTTCTCTAATCAATGTTCAGATTCCTACTGTGTTTTTCTGTAATTAATATGATGTCATAGTCTCACCATCCTAGTTGCTAATGGGAAGACAGTAACATCTTGCAGTTTCCTCCACTCTCTCTCAGTGTACCGTGGGAGGATATAATGTGACAGTTCATACTCTTAGAAATTAAAAGACATTCCAAAGAAAAATCTGACATCTAGAAATTTATTTCTGCAGGGTCCTGGTCTTGCCACAAAGCTTGGAGGTTTGCTTCCGCCCAAACCAAGTGGGAGCGTCCTTTTGGTGACGACCACCAGGGGGCGCCTGACACTGGGAAGTCGTCTGCGCCCAAGCTGGCAGGTAGCACGGATCAGAACTGCTGTCCTGGTACTATTTGAGCGAATCTGGAGAGCCTCTTTTAACCATTGTGGGCTTTCGAAGGACTGTTGCTTCCTGAGCCTCATTAGGGAGTAGGAATACCAGTGGGTGGGAGGGGAACACAGGTGACTGGCAGGTGAGGACACCCAAGGGCTAGGCTGGATTGGACGCAGGGTGTCATGCATTGGAGTTGGAAAAGTTGGTGGCATCTGGTGAGAACCAGCTAAGCAGAATATGACCCAACTGGTTTTTTTGCATAGTTTCTATGAAGTGCTGTGCTCACTACGATGGATTCCAATCCTTCTGTGCTTGATCGAAAGTTGGCGATTGTAGTACATGTATTTTTCCCCCAGAGTTTTTCACACCATTGGCAAATTCTTGAAACACTGTGTAGAATTGATTTTTACAAAATGCAATCATGGTCTTCAAATGCCCTAAGGAAGCCTTCAGCTGAAAATAGACTTGGCAATGAATCATGAGAGTTAGCCTGCTTTCTACTGGGATTCTTATCTGTGTGTCTGGAACTTAGGAGCCAAGCAAATCATGCCACCAAGCAATAAGAAGATAGATCCTCTGGGGCTGCTAGGGGTGGGACTCAGTGGTATACCCCTAAAATAGTTGGACAGTAAAATTTGCTAATGTTTTAGTGTGGTTTTAAACTCAGGTGGAGTTCAAACCTTTCCTCAATTATTTGTAAAGGTTGGATACAGGCAGAAGGAGCAGACCCCACCCCTGAACAGAGGACCTGCGTTCAAGTCCTTTTGCTCTTGCTCAGGGTCAGGAGGCCTGAGTTGCAACCCTCATTTTGTGACTCATTACTACTGAGTTTTTAAAGCCATTCCTTAATCTTCCTGGGCACACCTTACTCAGAGGTCGAGGCATTGAATGAGATGATCTCCAAGGTCTCCTTAAGGGTCTGAAAGGTGATGGATTAGGGAGACGTCTGCAGGGGCAAAGAGCTTGAGGATCGGAGTTGGGATCCCAGATCTGTGTAAGGCCAGGCATGCTAGCCCTTGTCTATAATCCCAGTGCTCCTGCTGGGGGATGGAAGGCAGAAACAGCAGAATCCCCGAAAGCCCATGGACCAGTTACTTTGGCGTATGCAGCAGTGAACCGTAACAGGCCTTGTTACACTTGCACATAGGTGGACATGCACCAACAAAAAAATCAGGTGAGGTCTCTAAAGTATTGTGTACTTGAAGCATGTCAGCAGGGATAAGCGATGTATCTAAAGCTACCAGGCTCTGCTGTTAGTTACCAACTTCCTTCATCCCTGTCCAGCTGGCTCGAGAGTGACAACCTATGTGGATACAGCCAGCACCATTCTCCAGGGAGCATCAAAAGCTGCACATTTTATGGTAAGCACTCTTTTCTCTGTACAGTGTCTGTTAGAAAAGTTCCTGCCTCAAAGGAGAGCTCAGCGGAGAACAAGGATGACTTTTTCTTTGAAAAACTAGCACTTAGAGTCGAGACTTTATTACTGAGCCCTAGGGGTTCTCCCTTTAGTCTGGAAATGAACTGGCCCAAATCCCAGTACTAAGGAAGGGGACAGGGAAAGGCTCAGCGTCTTGGGTTCAGGGGCCGGAGTTATTGCACGGGTGGCACACACGATTGCTTCCCAGTACTGCGTTTATGGCCATCAGGAAATAAGACCATTCTGTGAAATAAAACCTTTTGGTGCAGAGACCATAACACCCATAACCAGAACTACCACCCACTGGGATCCTGCTAGGTGCAAAACTCTCTATTTATTTATGTTCTCTGACAATCCTTTACCAGACGAAACTGAGTATCATTCCTTTCCTTTAGGGACTGAGGAAAGTCTCTAACTGAGGTCAGCTGAAGTTACACCATGTGACACTGGCAGAGCCAGACTTGAGACCTAACTCTCCTTAGAAGGACAACAGAATGGCTATCAAAAATGAAGTCCAACCTTTGTGGAAGATGTATGCCCCAATAAGAGGGAAAGAAGAAGAAAGGGAGGGAGGAAGGGAGGGATGTAGGGAGGGAGGGAGAGACAGAAAGACAGAGGAGAGAGAGAGAGAGACAGAGAGAGACAGAGAGAGAGACAGAGAGAGAGAGAATGCAAGCATGTGAATGTGATGTCTGATTTGTGCTTGGCGCTAAGCAACATTTTTAATGCTTTAATTCCATTACCCCAAAGCTGTGGGATCAGTGTGTGTGTGTGTGTGTGTGTGTGTGTACACACACACACGCACACACACACACATATGTGTACACACACACAGTTAATTCAGTAGCTTGATTCTGATGCAGGCTTCCTGCTCAGGACAGGCCATGTTGCCAGAAAACCAGTGACAGGGAGCCTCAGGAAATTCACCAGGCAAGGAGAATGGAAGGGACAGAGTTAAAAACTGCTTTTTGCAAAATGCACTCACAGTGGGAGAAAGGACCAAAGTGAAACGGTGGTGGGCACTCGGGACTACTCTTTCTGATTCATGGGCTATCTATGAAAATGCTCTGGGAGCTTTCTTTCTCTCATTGACAGCCCAGTCATTTTCTTCGGGCATCTTTCGAATCTGCCGCAGGATGAGACTGATTTAATCGGCCGGCTTCAGCACCAACCTGATCTGAACAGGGGGCTTGAGTGTGGTTTGGTGCTTGTAGCTTCCGAAATCAGCTTGGGAAGGACTTTGTGGCACATTCTAAACCACTCAGATTTGGACATGGCTCATTCTTGGGAAGGGAACCTGTACCGTAGGGGAACTTTCCATCGGCTAGTCTAGATGGACGGTGTTCTCAAGAGAGGCTGCACAGGCGGAGCATGAACTTGAACACCCATGCCCTGCTCTGTAGACAGAAGCAGCAGAAGAGCTGGGTGGTCCCCCAGGGCTGGGTGGTACCCCCAGGTGGTAAGCAGAATGAAGAAGGACAGAAAAAATGAGTCAGAAAAGCAAAGTATTAGACCCTTTGCCACCTGGAGACACAAGCCCCAGAACATCACATACCAGCCCTGCGCTGCTAGTAACTCAGAGACGCGCTGGACCACAGCTACAATGGCCACTGCCTCACCGGCTCTGAGATGGAGAAGACGGGGCTCTCCTGGTCCCATCTCCCCAGTGCTGGGACTACAAGCAGACCATGGCACCCACTGGGATCTGAACTCAACAAGTGCTTTAACCTCTGAGCCATGTCTCCAGACGGTCCTTTGTAGAGAGAGGCAGGATTCAGGAGAGTGAGACATCTTCCTGGATGGCCTGCTTATTGTAGGGGGGCCTTTCCTTGCTGTGTGCCTGTTTTTTAATGATACACAAAATGATGACAGGACCTCGGGGAATTAATATACTCAGAGCTCAGCGCCTTGCACCCAGAAGACCTTAACAAATGTCAGCTATGACCATTGTCCCCATATAGGAGTCGTGTATACTTAGGTATAATTCCATAGAAAATGTCTTCTTTAGGTATTAACTTCAATTTTCTTTGAATTGAACAAGAATTTTATGGAGTCTAAACAGTTTTATGAGCTCATAGTTCATTGGTTTGTTTTTTTTTTTTGCAATGTCATACATATTCATGAACATGGTCTTGTGCTGATAATCAAACTATTTTTGCTCTGACATGAGGTATAGTTCATTCAGTAGGTATTGCAATTGCTTGTGGACCTGGCAACTTGAGTTTGATCTCTGGAATCCTATGTGATAGAAAGAGAGAACTGACTTCTGAAAGCTGTCCTCTGATCTCCATCTATGTGTCATGGCACGCATATACAATGTCTTCTCTCTCTCTCTCTCTCCTCTCCCTTCCTTTCTCTCCCCTCTCTCTTCTTTCTTTCTCTTCTTTCCTTCCCCTCCCCACCCCTTAAAGCAACAACGAAAAAGATGAGGTGTTTCTGCTTCGAGTGCTTACCTTGGGGAGCCGATGCTTTTCCCTCAGGTGGACTCTGAGGCACGCCCTCTCTGCCTTTTTCTGAGTAAACGCAGCATCTCTTTCCATCCTAGAAACAACAAAAAGTAAAGATCAGGATAAAGGGTCATAAGGACTCAGGGAAGTGGGAACCCAAGTCCCTACTGCTCACAGACATCTGAGAAATACGGGACTTAAAGTCCCAGTGTCTGCCTGTCCTTTACTGTGTCATCATTACTACATTGCAGAGCTCTAAGGAACTGTGGTCTGGGGGACATTTTGTCATGTAAACTGGAAGATTCTGACGGACTTCCGAGTCCCAGGACCTTTAACATCACCTATGAAATGGACAGCTTCCTAACCTGTTCCCCTTCTGCCACAGCAGAACCCTAGAGCTGGGAATGATAAGTTGTATTTCTTTCTTTTTATTCAATTGTGCATGTGTGTACGCGTGTGTGTAGAACCACGGGCGAACTCGGGAACCACCATGGACACCTCCACCTACCTCCTCCTTGTTTACTCTGTCCCGGGATTCACAGGCTCCGCCCTACCAGGACCAGAAACGCATACGCAGGCCGCCCCCGCTTCCGCCTGGCATCTATACGTGGGTCTAGGATCTGAACTCAGGACCTTCTGCCTGCAAAGCAGAGGCTTAATCCCTGAGCCACCTCTCCAGCCCCGGTAAGTTGTATTTCTAGTAAGTCCTATGAGCGTCTCTCCAGAGAACTAGGGGCATCTTTAGAGGTCTTAGAGACACAAAATTGTTTCTCTTCATTAGCCCTCCAGGCCTTAGTTTAGACAACATCCCTTTTCCTGGTCAGAAGGATTATCTCCAAACACGACACAGTCTATTCTCACCGTGCTAGGCTGGAGTTCTGCTCTGTGGATGACCCAACTGGACCCATGATTAGGTTACTATGAAACAGACTCCCTTGGTCATGATGAGCCATATAAAAGCAAACACCTTTGGGAGTGGGTGCACAGCTCACAAGAACCACCATCCCAACTGCCCACAGAAGTGCATGATCGATAAATTTACACATGTACCAGATGCTCTCACTATCCTCGCTTTGGTCAAGTTCAGTCAATGAAGTCTCCTGGGGTGCCGCAGACCAGAGTCGCGGCCTCGAGACCAGGGCTCCCCAGGACCGGGTGGAGAACAGAACACACGCGGCTCCCTCTCGTCCGAGTGTATCCTGAACCCGTTTATTGAAACTTTCATGACAATTTTTATACAGAAAATTTTGGGGTAAAGAATGTTACACCTACAACAGACATATAATTTTTTAGTCAGCAAAAATCACCTTCAGGGTGGACATTTTTTCAAGAACCTAACCCATTGCTTCAGGGCAAAGGCACTTAACAGAAACATTCTCTCAATATTTCCAAACTTATCTAATCTATAATGCTTCACCGGATAGCTATGGGGCTGAGCCCACATTTTAACTGCTTTTTTAAAATACAGAGGCAGAATGATCTCCTATTGATTTTAGCAAGGAACATATTTTACAATTAACTATAGGAGTCCCCAACACCTCATAAGTCCCAGCATGAGCTTTTGCTGTTGTTCTCTCCAGGTTGATACTCTCAGTCAGGCAGGTCGACATAGGCACCAGGCATGGCAGCAGGTTCTAACTTGGGAAGATGTATGCAGCTCATGTAGTCTCTACTATCCAAGCTTAAACCACATCTCTAAGGGGAGCCTTGACTTGGATACTCAAGGCCCATAAGCTATAGCTGGTTCTGTCGATGGAACACTGAGGTATGCACTGAAGAAAACACTTAAGCAATATAATTATTAAAAGAATAACTTCTATAATAGCATCCTTCTATTCCTTTAATAGTAAGGTTGCTTATGTCTTCCTTTGAGGAATTCCAGAAGTGTATTGCCATCATTTAGATGACCCATCTGTGAACCATGCATACTCCAAACCTGGGGTCCAGTCAGGCCCCATATGCCGAGGGTATCTCTTTTGAGGGTGTCTCTTTCGGGGCGGAGGCGATCATTGGTGGGAGTGCACTCAGATGGTCCATCTCTGTGATTTCTCATAAGAGTGCTGTTTGGGGTAGGAAAGACACGGCCCCCTTTGCTTCTGACATGGATTCTCCCAGTTTGGATTGCAAATACCATCTCCAGGGGCAGTCTTGGCATCTAGACTTTCTGGCATGATTGTCTCTTCCTTGGCCTTCAGCCAGGGTAAGAGGGTATCACAGTTTCTTTTAAGGTTCTGGTGGACTGAGAGCATAGTCTTGTACTTCTGGAATTTCTGAGTTAGTACGTAGGTGGGAATTTTACCCACCTATGTTTTAAGACTCTAGAAGTTATTCTCTAATTTCCTTAAAATCAGTGCACACATTCTGATTAACAAGTCTACTTATTGTAAATGACTAGATATGAAATTTCTATTTAGTATTTGACTGAAACTTAAAAAGCAGGCTTCTTCTCTAGAACAGAGAGCAGGAAGCTAGTTCCAAAAAACCCTAAGAAAGGGCACTCCTAAATCCCAGAAGAATTCCTGCCAGAGGCAAAACTTGAATTATCCCAAACAAAACCTAGGTAAAAATGCTTAGCACCTGTCCATGGACTTTATTTTGACATACCGAGAAATTCCTAGCACTTGCCCATGGGGTTACTGTGACCTTCCCAGGGAACAGGCTTTAGGCCTGAACTGGGAAGAAACACCAAGACCTGACAATTCCCATATTTTTCCTTATTTCTCTAAAATAAAGCCATGTCCGTATCCCAAAACATGTTACTTTGAATCCACCTTTTCCAAACTGAGACATATTCTACCAGATTAGTTGGATAGGAGCACGGCACTGGGGAATTTGGGTTTGGGACTAGAAAGACAGAGATGTTAGAGAGGCTGGAACAGGTGAATTTCAAAGTCACCGGCTGCCACTTTTCACTGTTCTTGAGGTCTGTTCTTAGAGGGAGCTCTAGAGAGAGCTGGCTCTTCAGCAATTGCAAAGCAGCTTGCGGACACAGAATGATGGCAAGAGGAGGGAAAGGGGCTCAGGGACCCCCAACAGCCCTTGGTTCTCTCTGTATGCCCCAAAGAGGCCTGGTAGGATTTCTGCCTGTGAATTCTAAGGAGTATCTTTGCACACACACACACAATGGTTTACATTCAAATAAATCTCCTATCTTCATGTTTAGGTGAAAATTGGCTCCCGTTCTTAACTTTCGGTTTTGAAATTATCTTTACCATTACACAGGGGTTGTCTGCAAACATAGGTTAACATCTGATGCAAACAATAATGACTGATCTATTAGTGGGCTCTGGTTTAGGGGCTCTTCAGACTCAGTTCTGCTTTCTAATTTTGAGGGAGAACTAGGAAAAATGGACTTCTCTAAGTGACAAATGGTCTGTGGTATGAGTGAGAAGTAGATCCTTCTCCATCCCAATATTTATCGTGAAAACATTTAAACAGAACAACTTGAAAGAATCTTGCAGTGTAAGCCATCATTTCTATGATCCACATCCTTATATGTTTTACTGCATAATCTTCCTTCCACTCATTCATTTACCCATCTTACATTATGATGCAGTTCAAAGTTGCAGAAGTCTGGGCATCTGCCCAGCTCACTGTATCAAGCACATCAGCAGCTGAAGTTACAGCATTTGTATCACCAGCGAATTACATATCTACTTACAAATAGATTTTTTTTTCTCTTAAAGTTGCATGCAGTTCAATTCACAAACCTTAAGGTACCTTTGGCCTCATCCCAAAAGCCCACACCTGTGTAAGCCAAACCCTTTAATCAGAAAGATTAAAAAGCAAGAGTCGCTAGTTTTTGATTGCTCAGTTAAACTGAAGCCAACTGATTATGTGCCTTGACCAGGGTCTGTGAGATGGCTGAGCGGGCAAAGGTGAGGCCGCTAAATCTGAAGACCTGAATCTGACCCTGGAACTCACACGGTGGAACCAGAGAAGCAGCTCCTGAAAGTTGTTCTCTGACCTCCACATTCACATGACACACTCACACATACGCACGCGAATAGAATGGCAGACAGACTCACTTCGTAGTGGCCACTGATGCTAAGGGGTGGTTATATTAGCCAAACAAAGGAAAAAACAGCCTCAGGGGCAAAGAGCCATAAGCTAGACAGTGAAGGCATTGCCCCGAGGAAAAGTGGGTCTCCTACTCATTCTCCTCGATCATCTGCTTTTGATATTCTTCATATTCTTCTCTAGTCATCCCTTGAGCTGCAGCACGGTCAGATGTGCCCCTGCTTCTTCTTTCTTCTCTTCAGACCCACCTCCAAACCCTAAGTTCTTTACCTGATTACTTATCATATTTTCACAAAGAAAGCCATTGTCCCTGCCTTAGAACACGAAGATGAAAACGCCCACAAAACCTGAAATGAACGAACAAGTCAAACCAAAGCAAGCATCTGTCCTTGACCGGGGCCACACATTGAGGAGCAAAGGATTCGCACAGCCTCCTCTGTTCAAGGGCACAGGGCTAGGGGAGAGTGGTTTGCTCCAGAGCTAAGCTGGATTAGAGGTGAACTTAGAGGCAGATGGTTCCGATTACTTAATGACCATGACCAGATGCAATGCATTGCATTATGATTAATACACTTGGCTAATTCCAGAGGGAGGAAACCTCTCACAGTCTCTTGCTCTCTCTCCTCTCTCTCTCATTATCCATTTCTTTTTTTTTTTAACACTTCCATGTTACCTTTATTTTCACACCTGAATCAATTGTGGAAAAAGTCAAACGAACACAAGAGGATTTATACAGCATATCAAAGACAGCTTTAAAAACGTGCTGTAGAAAACAGCAAGACGTGGGGTGCCCGTTCGCCAGCAGCTCTGGACCTGTTGACCCACGTGTAGACTCAGCCATCTCCAAAGAATTTGGCAAAGATTCATTTTTCTGCTTCCAGCCTTCTAAGTAGATGCACATTTGACTACAACAACGTTGGTTGTGAAAGCACACAAGAGTTAAGCACAAACGGCGAGATTTAATCGGCTGTCCCTGCAACAGAACTCCACGCCTGGCGTGATGATTGACAGCAGCCTGGAGCCCTCATCTGCAAAGCCAGAACCACAGGGAGTGCAGGTGGACCTCAAGTTTATAATAACTCACACCATGGTTTTTACCACCCACACCCAGGTAAATTAAATATGCCGTATTAATACTGTTACGAATTGTGATTAAGGCCACGATATTCCTTCTGGACAAACCTTTTAAAAGCAATGCACTTATTAAGTGTGAAGCATTTTAACAATTTAAAACTACAGATAATTTCTAAATACACATATCATCACTATTATAATCAAATATTTATACTATTTACATATCCAGAGAAAACTGACTATCAATCGCTGACAGCAGGCATCAGTCTGACATGCTTATTAATGATCCCACAGGCATAATTCTATCATAATTTTTTGTCTGTCTTGCAGGAACACCGCACGTACCAAACACATAAGCACGGTAGTGCGGCCGCCGGAGGCTCACGACGGCTGTCCACCTGCTGTCCACAGCTCGGGGAACAGAAGGTGCTGGTGGAGGCCGTCAGCTGCCTCCCAATGTAGATCCCCAGTCCGATGGCCAGCAGGTGGGACAGCAGCAGAGACGGAAGGAAAACGTTGAGGAACTCTGCGGAGAAGACCCCTTTTTCATGACACTCATGTCCTCATGCTCAGAGTAGCCGTGCTGCTCTCGTTATCCATTTCTAAGTTTCTAAGTGTTCTTCTTAATTTTGGTAGTGCTCAGGATTGAACCAGGACCTTATGTATGGAGAGAGAGGAGAAAGGGAGAGAGAGAGAGAGGAGAGAGAGAGAGAGAGGAGAGAGGGAGAGAGAGAGAGGGAGAGAGAGAGAGAGGGAAGAGAGAGGAGAGAGAGAGAAGAGAGGAGAGAGAGAGAGGGAGAGAGAAAAGGGGGAGGGGGGAGAGGAGAGAGGGAAAGAGAGGGAGAGAGAGAGAGAGAGAAGGAGAGGAGAGGAGAGAGAGGGAGAGAGAGAGAGAGAGAGA
>JALPQD010000275.1:3215309-3236175 GCA_023101885.1 Typhlomys cinereus
AAGAAAGAGAAAGAGAAGGAAGGAAGGAAGGAAGGAGGGAGGGAGGGAGGGAGGGAGGGAGGAAGGAACGAAGGAAGGAACGAAGGAAGGAACGAAGGAAGGAACAAAGGAAGAGAAAATTGATACATTGGAGGACTGGAGGCCCTGAAAGCCCAGAGTCCCTCCTGACTTTGCCAGGGCAACTAGCTCGTGGCTGGAACCTCAGGGGCCAGGCCCAGTGACAGCTGCGCCCTCCTTCCCAGGCTCCTCTATGAGCCGTAGGGGCTAGGGGTGGGGCTTAGCGCTAGAGGCCATGGAGCATGCCCAGACCCTGAGCCTCCTGCCCCAGGGCAGCAAGAACACAGAATTAAGCAGTTAAAGATGTCACTGTTATCTTATTGGCCCCATTTCCTCCATGGTGGCTGCCACTCACAAGATGTCCTAGAATACGAATCCCAAGCACAGGGACGCGGGTTGCCAGACTCCAGAGCATATAAGGATTTCCATCACATCCCACCACTGATTCATTGCACAGCCAGTTTTCAGCAGGAACAGAGATAGTTTTCTGAGTGCTAACAGGAAACTCCACCTGTCAGCTCAATAAGCTGCACAAAGGCCCCAGCTGGCAGCCCAGTGCATTTGGAGTTCTGGCCCCTGTAGAAGTCTCCAGCTCCTTCCTGGCTAGGAAATCTCTGCACGGTAACTGCTTGCTTGACCCAAGGCACCCCAAGTCACACAGATGCCTGCAGGGGTATTCACGCTCGGATAGCTGTGCGAGTTGTGCCCCAACAAGGCAGGGTCGAGAGCCGCCCAAATGACGCCCAGGTGGGAGTGAGTGTGTGTCTTTGTTAGAAGACGCTTTCAAGAGCCACCCACCTCCACATCAGGGTGGCTTCCTCCCCAGCTGTGGATGTGCGTCTGTAGCGGGAGGCCTGACCACCCTCTCCCCAAGCTTCAGGATCATGTCCAGCCAGGCTCAAGGCTCAATGTTCAGAACACATGAGCTCTTCACAACCTGCCCCTGACTCGCCTGGAGGTGTCCACTCACTTTGGCACCTTGAATGATACCGACCAGGTGTGATTATGACCAGGAAAGAGATGAAAAGTCTAGGAACTTCACTGGCTCCAGAGCCTCGGGGGACCCTTCCTGCCCACCCAGAGCCTCGGTTTGCCCCTCCACTCACTTCTCCAGGCGCGTGTTCCCATGAGCTTCAGCTGGGACAGCAAACCCGCCTTGTCAGCGGTGGGAAGCAGCTGTGTGAGCTGAGCCCCAGGTGGATCCCTCTCCAGAAGATGCCTCCTTCCGCCGCCCCCGCTGCCAACACCCACGCAGAGCGTCAGTGAGCTGAGCCCGAGGAAGGAGAGCACAAGTGTTGGTGTCCAGAGAGTGTCTGCGTCTGCTGGGGTACACTGAAGAGTCCTGGGGGGCGGTCACGGAAGGTGCGGGGCTTGAATCTCAGAATCACCTGCAGCACACAGCTATTTGTAGCAAATGGGTTGGCTGTCTTCAAAGCCAATCAATGATTGTTTCAAAAACAAGTCGAATAGACGTGCTGAGGTAGTTCATCATGGATGACTCCTCTGCAAACCTGGATTCTGACATTGGACCCCGGAAGCCCACGGATGGAAGGAAAGAATTGGCTTCTGAAAGTTGTCCTCTGAACTCTACGTGAACCATGGCATGCATGCATTCTCTCTCTCTCTCAAATAAGAAATAAAAATAGTTTGCTGCTAACTTGGTGGTGCCATACCTATACTCCAACACTTGGGAGATGAAGGAGGAGGGTTGGGGGTTCAAAGCCAGCCTTAGCTACCTAATGAGTGCAGAGACCAACCGTGGGCACATGAGACTTCAGAAGAAAAGCCTAAAACTTGGCCAGTTGACTTCAAAAGTTGTTTAAGTAGAGATCAAGTTGTTCAAGCTGAATTTACACTTTTTTTATTATTCATCTGCCAAGAAACAGGTAAGGCAGGTAGTTAGACTATGGAAGGTAATACAGCTTCCTGGAGATGACGCATTAATTAGTACCTGGACTACTCTAGGAAGGGGCTCTTGTCCAGAGAATGCATATCCGCCTGATAGTCTGCTTTAGGAGAACTGCCGAGAGAACCCAAGGGGGGGATCTATATTTTACATTGTTGGCATGCATTGCTATCCATTTAAACACACTTTGGAGTTTCTCAGTAAGGAAAACAGTTGGTTTTGTGCCCCTATGGAAAATAG
This sequence comes from Typhlomys cinereus, assembly GCA_023101885.1. Classification (NCBI taxonomy): domain Eukaryota; kingdom Metazoa; phylum Chordata; class Mammalia; order Rodentia; family Platacanthomyidae; genus Typhlomys; species Typhlomys cinereus. The sequence continues at coordinate 3,217,513 of JALPQD010000275.1, forward strand.
CCCATAAGTAAAAGAAGAGGCAGATAACGTGATTTTAGTTTAAAGAGCATTAAATGCAAGTGTGTGTGTGTGTGTGTGTGTGTGTGTGTGTGTGTGTGTGTGTGTGTGTCTCAAGACATTGCAGAATAACCATATAATGCAGGGCCACATGCCCCACAATGTGTGGAGGAGCACTCAGACTTCTCACACACAGGTCAATCAAAGCCATAAGGGCTGAAATGTGTGTGAGAGTGTAGGAGATTAAAATATTATGCCTAACACTGTATAATACATCATGCGAAAAGTTTCGTAAGTATAACTGAGCTTTACTTTCAAGTATAAAAAAATCTTCCCTTTGGTTATTTATGAAGGTTCATTTTGAAGATTGCCTTCCCCCGACTAACAAGCCAATCTGAACTTGTCATGTGCAAATTTTGTGAAGATTTCAAGACCAGTATGTAATTAGCCTCCAAAAACCATGACCAAATTGGAGAAAAAGTAAAACATCATAGAAAGGAAGGAAGGAAGGAAGAAAGAAAGGAAGGAAGGAAAGAAGGATGGAGGAAGGAGGAGAGGAAGGAAGGAAGGAAGGAAGGAAGGAAGGAAGGAAGGAAGGAAGGAAGGAAGGAAGGAAGGAAGGAAGGAAGGAAGGAAGGAAGGAAGGAAGGAAAAGGAAAGGAAGGAGACAAAGAGGAGGAGGCAGGGTGTGGTCACACATTGGGATGTGAATTCTCCTGACATGTCCAGAGAAAGCAAAGTTGTGTAACAAATTGAATGGCCTGTCATTGTTCCAAGATCAAAGAAGCTAGGACCTGGGACTTGCTGCTCCACGTAAGAGAAACGTTCAAATTCAGAAGGACAGGAAGGGAGCTTGGCAGGAGGAGCAGAATTGATGGGAGGAGAAAAGTGTGGAACCCCGCCTGGTCCTGTGACAAATGCCCACTAAACACTTGATAATGAATGAATGAAGGAAGTCATGGAGCCCTCCTCCCTTGGACTGTCCCAAGTCCACCTTTCCCCAGTGTGACCCCCACACACACAATACACAACCCAAGCCCCAATTCTATTTGTGTTCTAAAATCAGAGGTGGCTCCCGCGGGCGCTCAATGCTTCTGTGGGTTCGGAAGTCACTCCTGCTCACCCCGCCCTTCTCACGGCGGAAGCTGTGCCTTCTTGTCAGCTGGGCTGGCCAGGGATGCTCACGACACGGCCACCTAATGGCGTTTTTCCACCCATCCGTCTTGCATCCCAGTCTCTCGGGATGCGGATCCTGACATAAAGTAGAATCTGTGATGTCTGCTGTTATGAACACCATTGAGATCATCTCACGCAGGGTGGGGAGCCGGCAGACCCTGGGTGTTGAAGGCTTGGAGAGGGAAACCCAGGAAGCCGTCCAAATGACTCATTGGAGGCGCAGTGTTGAGTCAGGCCTGGGTCTGTCTCACTTGCAAGGGGACGGGAATGGGAAGCAAGTTTCCAAAGAGAATGATGCTCTTTAAGTGTTCTTGACCCCGGGTCGCTACCCTCTTGCCCCCAGCCTGCTGCGGCGATTATGCCTTCAATGTTCCCTCCCAATGGGGAGACCTGGAGATGCTACGCTCTTGCCTGTGGCATGCAGAGTTAGCGCCTGCGTCTGCGGATGCACTAGAACCGTCAGCCATGGTTTGTTGGTGTCTCAGAGGGATTGGCCGTCCTCACCCTTCTGGCACGCTTCCCTTACTCTCCTATGCCCTCCGAGTTACTTATATTTCCTGTTGCTGGACAAGATCCTTGAGAAGCCACTGGACTGAAAAGGTTGATTTCAGCTCGTGGTTTGAGAAGGTACGTTGCACACCATCATGGTGGGGAAGACGTGGAGTCCATGGCTGGGGGAACGCAGTGTATGACGGGCATCCATCCCTCCCTGCTGACCAGAGACCAGACCAGAAGGGGGACGAGCTGAAGATCTCAAGGCCTGCCCGGCCAGCAACCCACTCCCTCCGGCCAGCCTTCCCCTCCTCAAACTTCCCAACACATAGCCATGGGGTGGGGACCAGGCAGTCAAATGTTCCCCTGGGGGACATCTCACATCCAACCTGTTAAAGACCCTTTAAGCTCATTTAAGTTCCTCTTTAGCCCATGTGTTGATCCTGTGTTTTGAGCAGTGTGTGGGTGTAAGTCACACAGAAATGAACAATGCAGAAAAGCCGTCCTCTTCCTCACTGGGAGCAGAAAGTGCCTTCCAGAACGGACCAGGCAGCAAAGAGGAAAGCAGGATATCTTTCCACAACGCGATTCTCCGTGCTACACTCCTTCCCTACATTAGCACTTTGCTACCAGAAGACAGTCAACGTCCCCAACACCCACACTGCTTCTTCGCTATTTCTGTGGGCAACAAATGTCTCTGGACATGAAACAGCTTCCTATCCACACAAGCACACAGTTCATTGTCTTACCTCTGTCAGGGTATCGCGCAAATCCCCCATCTTAAGAAGGCCTCGTTTAACCCCCCAAACATGACCATGATCAGCCCTGACCGTCCGCTGTTCCCAAGTGTCTTCTCTCTGCCCTCTGCTTTATTTCCGTTGTCAAACCATCCACGCGCCCCCTTCATTCACTTCTCGCTCTGCTTCACCGTGCGTCTGCTCTGTGCTGAGGTTTCTGCTTTTCGTCGCTCCCACCTATGAATGAGACAGTAAACCCCAGCAGCGCACGTGTGGATGAGCCCGGAGCGAGGATTGCGCTGTAGGGCCCTGCATCCTGGGCCATCTCCGTCTCCCGCTGTATCATGTTTCCCACACGCTCAGTAGTGTCCTAGTCACTTACCTCGATGCTGAGACAACACGCTGACAAAAGCAAACTAATGATTAGACAGATACCTCAGTCTTCAGGAACTCACCTACCTCCCCGCAAAGAGCCCAGGAGGTTCAGAGAACATCGCGGAAGAAGAGGTGGTGAGCATGTAAGAGCTTAGAGGAGGAGATGGAATCTTCCAGACGTGACCGGGCCTCTGCAACCATGAACTCAATGCAGCTGAGTTTATTTCCACGAGACCTGCACAAGAACTGTCTGTCTGCAATACACCATGACCTTCAGGGGAATGACCTCCAGAGACACCTCCTCACTTCCTAGAGACTAGCAGGGGTTACAGCTTGATGGTAGAGAAGAGAGGCAGCTCTTGCCAGTGTCCACCAGTATACTGTCCTTGTTCCAGCAAGCGCCCAGACACAGGCCACTAACAATAGCCCAGATGCGACTTGTTAAGCGACACGCACAGGATGTGGGGGCAGAGGAGGGAGGAGGTGGGAGAGGAGAAAGGCGACACTGGACACAGATGGAGACTTGGCACCAGGTAATAAAGGGTGAATGTGGCACAAGCACACGTGTAAAGTCCTAAAAGAATATGAATGGAAATAATTAAAACATAAAAAAGAAGCAATTTAAGGAGAGAAAGGGCTTATCCCAACTTGCTGTTCCAGGTTGCAATCCACCATGATGAGGGGGTCTCAGCGGCAGGCGGCAGCCACATCCTTGGTCACTCGAGCATGCAGGGCACCGGCTGGCCCTCGGACCATTTCTCCACTTTCTCATGGACATTCAGATACCACGGGCATTACCCCAACCCTACCCAGATGCATTTCTGTACAACCATAGAATAGCAGCTCTTCCTGGACACTGATTTCAGCTCCCTCACCAACAAGGAGTCTGACAGACAGTTCTTACCAAAACCAGACCATTCTTATCAAGCACGGCCTCCGCATGTTTCTCTCAACAGAGAAATGCATGAAATCTCACAGCACAGATACTAAATACTTTCATCCAGTGTCAGGCTGGGCACTAAGACCCACATAAAGTCAGAGAGCTTAGACTCAATTCCCAAGTGGGCCTAAGCAAGGGAGAAGAGGGTTATAGGTGATGTCTCTCTGGAAAGCACGTCTGTCTAGGAAATTCCAGTCTTGCCGTTTGGTTGCAGGAGAGGGAAAATAAAACCAGAACACAAAACTCAAAACTTTAATAAAAGAGTTGTATCAAAAAATCTAGCAAGAGATGAAGTGAAAAAAAATCACCAAAAAGAAATTGAACAAGGAGGCCATGCCACCTTGTGGGTACATGGAGAAATTTACAGCCCCCAGTGCTGAGGTCCAGAGAGATAGTAGCTCGTAGCTACTTAGGGAGAGGAACTTGGGAAAACATTTTTCTTGTGGTGACTAAAACACATGGTGCTTTTTAAACATATATTTAGAATGTCAGAATCACTCTTAAAACTAAAGTACAATATATTTTGAATTGCTTTGATCAAAGATTTAGCATGCTACGAGGTCTTAATGTTTTAAATAAAACAATTATCTTCTTAATAGTCAGCTATCTATTTTAAAATGCAAGCATATGCTTTTCCCTTTTCGTCTACCTGAATAAAATTTGTACATTTAAGGGGAAAGCATCCTGGTGATACAGAAAATCAAGTCAATAACACATGTGTTCCGATGTAGCATCCTCGATAATAATCAGATGTTTTAATGCCAGTGTGAACCTATGCTAAGCCATCGCTTAAATTTTAATTTAGTTTAAACGTGTTACGTGATAAGAAACATGATTTTTTTTCAGAAAAAAAATTAAAAGTGATACCCAGGAGGTTACAAATGTCTCTGTGTAGATGGAACTATTACTGTGCTCAAACAGGAATTTAGAGACTGAAAAAAAAATAAACACTTGTGCAAGTTGGTGAATTCATGATGCAATGTAAGTAAGCTTTTCAGAAGGGAGGGGAAGCACTTAGTTTTCCTTAGAGGAAAGATTGCCTGTTGTCCCAAATTTGAATGTCAGAATCATAACTTTAGTACTGGAAAGTACCTTAGACAAGACCCCAGGCACTAGGTGACTCATTCAGCGAATCCAGGGCCACCAAGTTATTTCATGTCTCATTATTCTTTGTCTCAGAAGCTTCTAACGTCAACAAAGAACATCTTTTTTCCTTGACACATCACCAATCCCCATGGGAAGGATCTGGGGAAGGGATCTTAGGAATGACTGCACAGGAGCTCCAAATGGCAGCTTGGGACTGTTCCCAGGAGGGCCGAGGTCCCAAGAAGACATCTGGGAAAACTACACTGGTTTATGCTGTGGTTGGGTGGTGTGTGTGTGTGTGTGTGTGTGTGTGGTGTGTGTGTGTGTACATGAGGGCACATGAGTGTGTGTGCCTGTGGAGTCCTGTGTGCGTGTGCATGAATGTGTGCATGTGTATATATGGTGTGTGTGTGTGTGTGTGTGTGTGTGTGTGCCTGTGTGTGCCTGTGGAGTCCTGTGTGCATGTGCATGAATGTGTGCATGTGTATATATGGTGTGTGTGTGTGTGTGTGTGTGTGTGTGTGTGGCTGTGTGTGTGGCTGTGTGTGTGGCTGTGTGTGGCTGTGTGTGTGTGTGCCTGTGTGTGCCTGTGTCTGTGGAGGTCCAAGGGAATCACCCTGGATTGCTATACTCCCCTTTTGCTTTGTTCTGGGGTTTTCCAGGTTTTGCCTTCCAGGGCAGAAGTGCAGGCCCCTCCCATTTCTGTCCAGCACCTTTATGTGGGATCTGAACACAGGTTCTATTGCCTGTGAGGCAAAGGACTTTAACTCCTGAGCCATCTCTCCAGCCCCAGGCTGCAATGCTGACTGGCATCTGCAAAGACACATGTGCAGGGGGACAGTGGACTGTGGGTCCCCATGTCTTCACCTCAGAATCAACTGCACAATCTCACTGGCCTAAAGTACAAACGCAGGAAGTTCTGACCCAAACCGTTCTCTCCTCACACTCTCTCGGCCGGTGACCCCCCAACCCACAGACGTTTCATAGAGAGTTGTTACTAATCCCTCAAGTCTGTGCTTCATTTTCCCTTTTCACTATGTCATGCCTCATTCACCTTTTCCAAGCACCATGATTCAAAAGGACTGAGCTACAAAAGTATGTATGTTAAGAAAAAATTCATTTAAAGACAAGTTCTTTTGCACTGCAATCATTGACTACTAAAAACACCCCGACTCAGCTCCACCCTGAAGTTCTCAAATGACACATTGTGGTTTCCTCAAATCTGGGCCCCTGGGTCAGAATCTGGTAGAATGAGTTTGAGAAGCAAGGCTTTCAGGCCTCTCCGCGGCCAAGGCCAGATGCACACCAAATGTGTTGGTTTGAAGATGTTCATTTTGAGAAAGTGTTTTTGCCTACAAATGAAGCGATTCAAATATTTACAGAGAACTCTTCATGGTTACTTGGTAATGCGAGAAACCATGCGTGGCATTTACCAAAAATAGGCGCTCAAATGACCCAGCTCTGACTTCCCCTGGGAGGATTGGACAGAGAGAGGGGGTGGGCTGCGTGGTCGCGGGGTTGCCCGTAGTGGAAGGTGTGGGTCATGGAGCAAAGTGGAGAATGAGTCTCCTAGGATCTCAACAGTTCCTTGGCCACAGAAGGACTGTCTAGAATCCCAAGACTGTTTTGTAAGTGACTCTAGAATGCTCAGTGGGAAAACACTAGTGCAAACATGCTTTCATTTTATATAATGACGCATTGGAAGATGGACAGGCACTACATTGCTCTTCAGAAACAACCAAACCAATAACGATAATACTGTGAACTGGACCTAGTTCCAAGAAGCAATAATTCAGAATTCTAGAAACTATGATCACAAGGTAAGACCTACATGCAGCCATTTTTAGCATTTCCAGAAGAGATGGCCACCCACCGATGTCACTTGTCCCCCTGAGAAAACCTTATGTGGTTTTTCTCCTTCTCAGAAAACTGAAGTTCAAGGTTCCATCAGCAACAGTCTGATGCTGCTTTACATTTTTTTAAATTGACAAGCAAACTAGAAAGGAAATTTAAAACTTGTGTTTGGCCAGGATGGATCCTCAAACTTTGCTATTGAGGAATATGTGAGCTTCTTTTGCTTTGTTTGTGCGTGGATGTGTGTGTGTATGATTACATATGTGCGGATAACAGATGCACATGTGCGCGCATGCATGCAGAGGCCACAGGTCAGCTGTTTGGAGACAGGGTTTCTCACTGACCCAGAGCTTATCAAATAGGCTTGGCTGCTTGGACCACAAGCCCAAGGATTTGCCTGGCTCCACCTCACCAGAGCTGGAGTTACTAAGAGCTGAAAGCCAGAGCCACCAGGCCTGGCTCTTTTAGTGCCTGTGCATGTGCGTGATGTGTGAATGTATATATGCATGTGTGTGACATGTGTGTGCAGGCAAGTTGAGTGTGCCGATACGTGACGGCAGAGGACAACCGTGCATGCTGATGCGTCTCTTGCTTTTCCCAAGCTTGCTTGGGGCTGGGGCTTCTGTGACTCGAGGTGTCGGCTTCGTTCCTGGTAGATGACAGGACGTGCATGCCACTACGCCTGACCTTTGCTAGGATCTGACCTCTGGTCCTCCATCTTGGCTTTATCAGCTGGGCACCCCCTGCTTCCTTTCAGGCCTTTCATTTTACACGGTTCTGGGTCTTGAATTCGGGTCCTCATGCCCACGTGGCAAGCATTTCACACACACACACACACACACCCCAGCCGTCTTCCCAGACCTTGGTACGTCATTGCACCTTGATCCCATGTAACAACTGCATGACCACTGTTTCCAAGATGAGTTTTCAATCTTCTGACAGTGTAACTTTAATAAAAACGATGCATGCGGAAGCCGGAAGGAAGATAAGCTGAAATATGGAGCCTGTCTGGTCCCCTCCACGTCTGGGAGGCGGTTTGGGGGCTCTGAACACATGTGCAATTCCATGAACAGACATTCAGGCTGGAGAAAGAGGAAATCTCCCGTCTGAATGCTCTAGACCCTCCGCCCACTCACAGTCCGCAGACAAAACACATGAGACTAAGTTTAAACTACTCCAAATTAGTAGAGAGAGAGAGAGAGAGAGAGAGAGAGAGAGAGAGACTGATTCGATCGTGCCAGGATGTGAAGCTGTGCTTCTGATTCTGAGCATTCGCAGTTTTGCAAATCCACTCTCTGGCTTCTTCTGCACATGCTCTCCGCCTCGGACTCGTGTGGGAACCATAAGGAGACTCGCCTGTGTGGAAGTGCCGGGCTGTGTCCCCAGCAGGACGCTTCCCCAGGGAGCCTCGGAGTGCACAGCAGGGCTGTCCTCTGGCCCAGCAAGGCGGGAGGGGGGGGCTGTCCTCTGGCCCAGCAAGGCGGGAGGGGGGGCTGTCCTCTGGCCCAGCAAGGCGGGGGGGGGGCTGTCCTCTGCCCAGCAAGGCGGGGGGGGGCTGTCCTCTGTCCAGCAAGGCGGGGGGGGGCTGTCCTCTGGCCCAGCAAGGCGGGGGGGCTGTCCTCTGTCCAGCAAGGCGGGGGGGGGGGCTGTCCTCTGGCCCAGCAAGGCAGGGTGTTCCATGGAGAATCCTCTTTTCCTTTCTTTTCTCTTTATTCTTTTCTTCCTTCCTTCCTTCCTCTTCTTTATTCCTTCCTGTCTTTCGCTTTTCTTTCTTCTCTTTTCTTTTATTTCCTTTCTATTTCTTATCTTTCCTTTCTTTCTTCCCTTTTTCTCCTTTCTTCTTTGCTTTCTTTATACTTCACATTTCTTTTTCTTTCTTCTTACTTTTTTTCTTTGTTCCTTCTTATTTTTTTCTTCCTTTTCTTTTTTTCTTTGCTTTATTTTTTCTTCCCCCCTCTCTCTCCCTCCCTTCCTCCCTTTCTTCTTTCCTTCCTTTTCTGTTGAGTGGTGGTTTGAGAGTCTTTATCCTACCCACCTGGAGGATTGCACTATGTAAGAACAGGCTAGACTTCAAGCCAACAGCACTCCCCAGCATGGAAGTGACAGCTGCCACTTCCACACAGGGCTTGTGACAGTAACCTACTTCTTGTCCTTGGGCCAGGGAGGACTCTGACTGTGACAAGGAAGAGCACAGACTCCACCCAAAGGAAGTCACTCATGGGACAGGGAGGAGAGAAGGACTAGGGACAGTATTGTCTTCTGGGCTCTGTGTGTGTGTGTGTTTGTGAGTGTGTGTCAGAGGCACTGTGCATCCCTGTGGAGGCCCAAGGGTGACTCAGGGAATCATCTTGGATTGCTTCTACTTTGCTTTGCTTCATTCTGGAGACTCCCAGGCTCTGCTTCCAGAGCCAGAAGTGCACTCCGCCACCATTTCTGTCTGGCCATTTTACACGGGACCTGGAATCTGACCTCAAATCCTTCTGTTTGAGAGACAGAGGCTTAACAATGAGTCATCATTCCGGCCTTTGTATATCATTTTATAATCTACCCAAGATTGCTCATAAATTCACTAAGAAGTGGATTTTCTCTTAGTTCCTCTGTTTTGCAGAATTAATACTGAAGCACGCAGAATGCCAGCACTTGGAGGCAGAGACAGAACCAAGAACTCTGGGCCAGTAAGCTATTGCAGCGAGTGCAGCAACCCAGACTCAGGACAAATGCTGTATGTTTCCCTCCTGTGCAGACCCTGGCTTTTGTTTCATGCACGTGTGTGAGACGTGTATGCATGTGATGCATGTGCGTGTGTTTATATGTGCATGGTGTGTATTTACGTGTGTGCTTGTGTGTGCATGTGTGTGTGAGCGTGTACATATGCATGAGTATGTGTGTGTGTGTGTGTGTGTGTGTGTGTGTGTGTGTGTGTACAGAGTGATTTCTGTATCCCTAGAAATCTCCAGGGACCAAGACACTAAATGGCTGGAAATTTCTTTGCCAATTCTGATCCAATGAGCCAAAACTGTGTACATTCTTGACTCTTGGAAGATACGTCATGTAGTAAATTTGGATGGTTACAAATCTTGGCTAGGGAGATGGCTTGGTGGATCAAGTACTTGCCATGGGGCATAGGGCCTGAGTTAGGGTTCCCAGAAGCCATGTGAGGCCGGCACGGAGGCATGCAGCTGCTCTCCGGCATGTCTGTGCGCCTGCTTGAGCGCCTGCAGCCCCGCACCTGCTCTTGCAGCAAGATGGGAAGTGAAGACTGCAGAACCCCAAAGGCTCATGGTAGCAGGCATGGTGTGCAGGGTTGTTCTCCGGCATCATGTGCACGTCACAGATGTGACATCACATGCACGCATATGCCACACACCCATATGCACAATTGATCTTTTAAATTTATTATATTTATTTATTATTTATTCAAGTTGCGTTGTGTTGTGTGTGTGTGTTGGTGGTGTGTGTGTGTGTAGAACCACGGACCAAATTTGGGAACCACCATGGACGCCTCCACCTCCTCCTTGTTACTCTGCCCTGGGATTCACAGGCTCCGCCCTACCAGGACCAGAAACGCAGGCCACCCCCGCTCCCACCCGGCGTCTATACGTGGGGTCTAGGATCCGAACTCAGGACCTTCCGCCTGCAAGGCAGAGGCTTAACCCCTGAGCCACCTCTCCAGCCCCACAATTTGATCTTTTAAAGCTTGTGTCACCTCAAACCATGCTTTTTAAGAATTGGCATATTCTAGATGAATGATTTTAAGAGAAGGGACTTTCATGAGACTAGTCTCAGGAAGCTATGAATTGGTAGTTAAAGCATTTGTTGGACAAGTGAGGGGAGCAAGGACCTGTAATTCTAGCCTTGGGTGATGGGGACTAGAATCCCCAGGGAAAGCTAGCCAGGTTAGTCCTATGGATGAGCTCTAGATTTGACTAGGGACCCAGCCTTGAGAAATAAGACGGAAGAATGATCAAGGTTGATTCTGGAATTTCAACCTCAGATCTACATGCTCACACCACCACACACACACACACACACACGTGCATGCACTTTACCTGCACACACACATGAAAACACATATACAGACATGCACGTGCACTATGCGCGCACATGCGCACACACACACATGCACGCACAAATGGAAAAAGAAGGTATAAGCCTGGGTGAAGCTGTGCAATCGCTCCAACACGTTGAAACTTATTACGATTATTACAATTGCTAAGTGAGTCACTTAAGTTTTTTCTTCCAGCTGGGTAGAAATAAAACAGTATTGCTTTGAGACTTTGAAAAATATTGCTAGGGAAAAACAAGGTTTATAGATCTGTCAAACAAATCTTACCACTTCTTCTGGAACTGAGTGGGGAAAACATATTTCTTTCAGATAATCAAAAAAGACAATCTGTAAAATTGTCTTCAACCTACTCACTCTCCCCCCAGAGATGGAAAGAAAGGTGCTACACATGGCACATGGGATGGGCTGGGGGAGAGAGGAAAAATGTCACGTGGAGCTCTGTGTTCAGACTCTAGCTCACAACACTCTAGCATTTTGTTCCATAAAGTGCATAAACATAGGGGCTTGGGAGATTGACTGAGGGGTTAAAATCTTTGCCTTGAAGGCAAAAGGACCTGCAGGGCTGGAGAGATGGTTTAGGGATAAGACTCTGTCTCACAAGCAGAAGGTCCTGAGTTCGGATCCCAGGTCCCATCCCAGGCAGAAATGGTGGTGGCCTGTGGAGGCCTGGGAAATGCCAGAATGAAACAAGGAGGTAGAAACAACCCAGGATGATTCCCAAAGTCACTCTTATCTTCCACAGGGATTTACAGATACACACACACACACACACACAACACACACACACAAACTAAATAAATAAATAGGACCTGAGGTTCAGTTCCCCAGGTCCCATGTAAAAATGCTGGATATATATGGTAACAATCTGTACTTCTGGCCCTAGAGAACGGAGCCTGAGAAATCCCAGAACAAGCAATAAGATGGAAGAGCATCCAAGATGATTCTTGATGTCACCCTTGGGCCTACACACACACAACACACACACACACACGATCAACAATTAAAAACAAATAAGAACTACTACAAATACGCAAAAAAATCCATAAAAAGTGTTCAGTATCTTCAGCCAGCAGAAAAAGGTGAATTAAAATTGATCAAGATCCCATGTAAATGACTATGGTCAGCAAGTGAATGATGATACCTGCAGGTGATGTGTGGGGAAAGAGGGGTCCTCATGCCCCGCTGGCGGGAATGCCAGCCATTGCGGAAGTCTGTGCACAGCTTCCCAGGAACTACAAAGAACTGTCACGTGACCCCGACTCACCAGTGTTGATTTTCAAGTCCATGTACCACGGTGATGCTTAATGCTGCCCTAATCACACAGCCTTGCAGTGGAAGCAGCCTAGACACCACTGGCAGGGGAAAGAGAAGACGTGGTCCATCTACATAGTGGAATTTGATTCAATAGTAAAGAGAAGAAATCATGAAACTGGTTTGAAAAACAGAAGCATTTGGGAAGCAGCGCATTAAGCAAAGCCTCCCAGACTCAAGGAGACAAGCATCATGCTCTCTGGCAGATCCTCATGCAGACCTCAGGCGGGAGAGTGGGGTGACATGGAGTGGAGGGAGGGGCGTGAAGGGAGGCTACGGAAAGAGGAGATGACGTGGGAGCAGAAAGGCAGCTAATGGGGGGGGTGGGAGCAGCATGGGATGGGAGGAGACTCAACAGGAGCAAAGAGCACATGAGGCGTAAGTGACAAATGTTCACCATCATATTGTGTCAACCTGCTCAACCCACTGTAAACAAGCAGACACTCAGCACACGGTTTATACAGAGGAAAAATTGCTCTCAAGAATGACTATGCTGGGCTAGGGAGATGCTCAGGGGTTAGGTCTTTGCCTCAGAAATAAAAGGACCTGAGTTCAGATCCCCAGATCCTGTGTAAACATGCTGGATGGATATTAGGGTGACCCTGGAAGTCAAAGCCTAGGAAACCCCCAGAGCAAATAGAGAGAACCTTCTGGAGTCTGCTGCTCTAGCCAGGGTTCAAAGTTCGGGAGAACGGCCGAGGCGCCCATCAAGCCAGACATAACCAGCCGTGATCCCTTTACATCAGCCATGTGCCTTATAAAGACAGGAGCATCCCAGTTCTAGCCATGTCCAGGACACCTGCCCTATGTCCAGTGTCGGGAAGTGACCAAAGGGGACAGGAAGGATGGCAGCCACTGGGGGAGGCTACTAGGCGACACCCTATCCCCCCAAGTGCCTTCCCTTCCGGACATGTGTTGAAGGACACCGGGCAGATGCCTCGCCTTCTTTTCTTCTTGCTTCAGAACACTTAGTTCAGAAACGCAGAGGCAGGGAGGGAGGGCAGGAGCTGTGGGAGGGGAGGGCTGCAGGGGCGGAGGGGCGGGAGGTGGGGGTGGAGCTCACATGTGAAACAGTTCTGCACTGAGCTTTGCTCTGCTCGCTTGGTTCTCAGACAGGACTTGAATTCGGGACCATCCTGCCTCCACACACCCAGCTGAGGCCCAGGTTATTTTTATCTGATGACTAGTAAATTACCCAGGAGGCCAAACAAACTCTATCGGGGATGGAGAGAAGGATTTTTATGACGAAAAGGAGTCAACAGCTGAGTCAATAAAACTCTGATGTTTTCATTATTAATTATCATGTTTCCCACAGGTCAAAAGTTGCAGGTATGTAATATAATATCATGCACATATGTATCTATACTAGGTCTTGTTCAAATCACTGTCATCATGCATCAACCAAAGATAAAATAAGTGAAGTTCTGGGATTTCGGAGAAATAGGATCACTACACAGCTCACATCCTCCACCTCCGTGGTGAGACCTCATGATATTTTCTGTCACTGTCAATATGATGGTGAGAACAAGATCAGAGCTTCCTCAAGTGGAGAGGAATGTATACCCAGTCTCGCAGTCAGAGTGGCTGTGGGACAGATGCATGTAAAGGTCTACCCTAATCTTTGTTTGGCTTGAGCATGGCTTGTCTTCCTGAGACAGGAGACTGAAGTGTTTTATGTGTGTGAACATTTGCTAACCTGACACTGTGGATCTGTGATCCTGTTTATCCTTCACGTCACAGGCAGGTGATAAATTAAGAGAAACATTGATTAGATAGATAGATAGAGAGATAGATAGATAGACAGATAGATGATAGAACAGATGGATAGATAATAATAATTATACATGAATGCATGATAGATAGGTAGACGATATAGATTCATATGCATAGTATACATATATGATAGATCAATGATAAATATTTAGGTATATACATGATACTTATATACATACAAAAGTAGATGATTGATCATAGAGATGCTAGGTAGATAGAATATCAAGACAGCTCTGATCATTCAAAGTTGGAAAAGTTTCAACAACATCTTATTCTTTTTCCAAGGCAAGAATGGTTATTGTTTGTTTGTGTTTTTGAGATGGGCCTCATGTAGCCTGCCTGACCTCCAACTCGCTAAGTAGAAGAAGCTGGTCTTGAAACTCCCAACCCTCCTGCCTCCTCCTGATTGTAGGGTTGCAGGTGAGTGCCCCCCCCATACCACACTGTGCAAAGTTCCCTTGAACACGCAGACATCTGGAGGACATAGGAATGGCCCATTTTCATCCCCATAAATCCAGGCTTGTTGCCAGAATCATCTGCAAAATCAAGTAGAAAACTGGCAGGACGGCAAATCTAAGTCCATTTTTTCTTTCTTGACAGTTTCTAAGAAAACAAAGCGTAAATCTCTATGATACATCCAGATTCCCACGGTCTTAAGATTCTTGTGGAAGAAAAACAGAAAGGAAAGGTCGGGGAATCTGCACAAAGCAAACTCAAGTTAGGCAGGCGCAAGGTTGTGGTCTAGGACGTCGTAAGGTTGGAAGCAAAGACTTCAGCTGAACTGTGGATTGGCTGCTTCATGACAAACAGCAGCGTGAAGAGAATAAACGAAGCCCATTAACAGCCACAAACAAACAAACAACCTAGGTGAGCGGAACAAGTTCTGAAGACCCTGTTTGTGGATGTGAGCTTCTGGCTTGGGCATCTTTAGCTGCTCAATCTTTGTCTGGTAAGGACTTCGCCCCCAATAAATCCCTTCTCAGGGGTGCCGCGCCGGGCTCGGATGATCTCCCCTCCTCCTCTGATCTATCCCTAGAGAAGCCTGGAACCTCAGCCGTTGGGTTTGATGATCTTAAACTGACCGCACTGCACACAGCGGCTAGACGCTTGTCCTTCACACGGGCAACCTAGCCCAGGGCCTAGCTCGCTCCCTGCAGGCGTGGATCCCGCCACGCAGTCTCCAAAGCATGGGGGGGGTCTCTCGCGTTGAAAACTAGAAAAGATAGTTGTAGGATGCAGAGGAGACGGGGGCTTCGACAATTTTATCAGGTGATCTGTCATTCCTCTGGTTTTCTCAGTTCAGACCCTTGTCCAAAGGGGACCCCACTGGATGCTGGAGACGTGCTCCTGAAAGGGCTTCAGTTCTGTGAAGTGAGTCCAAAATCAACAACAGAAAGGACCACGGGAGAGGGAACACTTAATCCTGGTCAGTTCGGCTGTGTCTCACTCCAGTGACTGCAGCCAAGTTTGATTCAGTGTGTGTGTGTTTGTGTGTTGTGTGTTGTGTGTGTGTGTCTGTGTCTGTCTGTCTGTCTGTCTGTGTGGGTGTATCTGTGTGTGTCTGTGTTTGTCTTTTGTGTCTGTGTGTGTCTCTGTGTTTGTATGTGCCTGTGTGTGTGTCTCTGTGTGTCTATGAATGTCTCTGTGTGTCTTCTTGTTTGTGTGTGTCTCTGTGTGTCTATGTATGTCTGTGTGTATGTCTGTGTGTAGCTGTATTCTGTGTGTATCTGTGTGTGTATCTGTGTATGTGTCTATGTGTGTGTATGTCTGTGTATCTGTGTCTGTGTGGTGTGTGTCTATGTGTATGTCTCTGTGTGTATCTGTGTGTGTGTCTGTGTATGTGCATCTGTGTGTGTCTACGTGTGTGTGTCTGTGTGTGCCTCTATGTGTGTGTGTCTATGTGTATGTCTCTGTGTGTGTGTCTGTGTATGCGCACCTGTGTGTGTCTATGTGTCTGTGTCTGTGTGTGTCTCTGTGTGTGTGTCTGTGTCTGCACCTGTGTGTGTGCCTCCCCTTCTTCCCTTCCCTTCCCTCTCTTGAAGCCTTGCATCAGGTGATCCTGGGCTCACACTGCAGTCCCAGCTTCCTCAGACTCATGATCCTCTTGCCCCAGTCACACATGTGCTAACATGACCAGTGTGAGCCAAGGTGTGAAAATGATTCCAATGTTTAATCTACCTCTGATTTTTTTTTTCAAAAAAAGAAAAGCCCACAGTTATGGCTCAAACCACTTTTCCCGTTTCCTTGGAAAGAGTGTGGGTGAGCACGGCTGGCCGAGAGCGCCAGCGAGCTCAGGAGTTAGCGGTGGCCAGAGCAGGCGAGCACATGCGTGGAGTGACAGGCACGTTTTGGGCATCTCGGAGACCAGGGGGCCAGCATGGGAGGCACATATGGGTCCCTGGCTGGGTCTGGCAGTGCCCTTCTAAGCAAGGGCTGAGGAAGGACACGGCCTGCGTGAAGGGCACTGAACGTCACCTGAGAAGTCAGTCTAGTGTGGCTTTCCTGACACTGAGGCCAACCAAGTTCCACGACCAGAGGTCATGGTGAGGGGTTCCGGCCTCCCCAGCAGGCGACTTTACTTCATGCATCACCCTTCCCAGGACCAGCCTTCCGGGAGGCCCCCCACCAGCAGGACAGGCTGTCTCCTCCTTAGTCGCGTCCTCTATGTCGCTTCTCGGACAGTCCTCGCACTCACATGAAGTGACAGCCACACGCTGTGTGTATTCATGGCACCTTGTGATGTCCTTTACACTAATCGCAGTGGCGGACGTATGTGCAGTCAGTGACTGAGGCTGGCGCGTTAGCTGTGCCCCCACGACTAAAACAACATGATGAACACAGACAAGCTTTAAGAAGGAAACTGTGGTTTACTTAACATATAGCCTTAAAGATGGAAATTGAAGGGCACAGCCAGGCTAGGAAGCAAGCCCCCTGTGCTCCTGCACACATCCCATAGGCGCAGGCGTGTCACAGAAGACCCCAGAACTCCATCATGGAAGGCACATCCTGATAGGCCGGCCTCTAAAGCACTGCTGTCAGAACACGACTGTTCTGCCTTCACATTAATTCGAGACCTTGAGGATTACACCCCAAGTTAATCTAGGTGGACAGACCGTATTCACGACTTCCCTTCACCGGACTGACCCCTCCCTAGAGCCAAGCCTAGTGAGTGTGATAGGACAGCCAGCTCCAGCCCCAAGCGGGGGGCGCAGGTTACGCAGACCATCATTGGATAATTGTGGCCCACACAGCTCTCTCCTCGAAAGTATCAATACCATTGATGAATTGATTTTCCATCTTGAGTTCAGTCTGTCTACCCTTGGATGGCTCCATGGTTAGATGTCAGCAGAAAAAGGGCTGGGGAGATGGCTCGGGGGATTAAAGCCTTTGATCACAAGCAAAAGACGTGAGTTTGGATCCCCAAAACCCATGTAAAAATGGCAAGTGGTAATGGCAGTGGCCTGCAATTCTAGCCCTGGAAGGCGGAGACTGGAAAACCCCAGAGCAAAGCTATAAGGAGGTCGAGCCATCCAGGATGGTTCCTAAAGCCACTGTTGGGCCTCTGCAGGTGCACTCACTCAAGTGTTCCTTTGTTCACACACACACACACACACACACACACACACACACACTAGCAGAAGTTGTCCCTCACTGACTGAGGCCGTGGTGCTGGACATGACATTGATGATACTGAAGCAACCATTTTCCATCTTTTCCTTACCTCTGTGCCGTGTACCGAGTTATTGCTTCTAGGTCACCGTGGAGTGTGGCAGAGGGGCGCTGGGGAGAGGGAAAACTCTGGTTAGAAGTCAGGGTGAGGGATGGAGCTTGGGGCCGACGAGGGTGATGAGTGAAAGGGGACAGGCAGGAAACGAGTCTGTCAATCAAACGTCATGGCCTCTCACAGCCGGCCCATCCATACCTGCTTAACAGCAATGCCCCGTCTATACCAAGTAACGGCAACACACCCATCACGGGCAGCTGCTGCAGTCCACAGACATTCACACTCACCAGCTTTGCTGAGGCTCCAGAGAGAAAACCTGCAGGTCGATGGGGAATGAGAAGTGTCAGCTTGCCAACCCAGTGCCAACCCCTTGAAATGTACCTGCCGCTCTGCAGCCAAAGAGTTTACTTCAGCCCCGGGCAGTCAGCAGGTTCAGGGCTTGAACATGGCTCAGTTGGCAGCAAACTTGTGTGGCATGCACACAGAGTACTTGAATGGCATTCATGCAGAGGACTGGTATGTCACGCACAGTACCTGTCTGGCATGCCGAGTATTTGTGTGGCATGCATACAGAATACTTTTATGGCATGCATGCGGAGTACTTGTGTGGCATGCATGCAGAGTACTTGTGTGGCGTGCATGCAGAGTACTTGTGCGGCATGCATGCAGAGTACTTGTGTGGCATGCATGCGGAGTACTTGTGTGGCATGCATACAGAATACTTTTATGGTATTCATGCAGAGTACTTGCGTGGCATGCATGCAGAGTACTTGTGTGGCGTGCATGCGGAGTACTTGTGTGGCATGCATGCGGAGTACTTGTGTGGCGTGCATGCGGAGTACTTGTGTGGCATGCATGCGGAGTACTTGTGTGGCATGCATGCGGAGTACTTGTGTGGCATGCATGCAGAGTACTTGTGTGGTATGCACAGTATCTGTCTGGCATGCAGAGTAGTACCTATGTGGCATGCGTGCAGAGCACCTGTGTGGCGCGCGTGCAGAGCACCTGTGTGGCGCGCGTGCAGAGCACCTGTGTGGCGCGCGTGCAGAGCACCTGTGTGGCGCGCGTGCAGAGCACCTGTGTGTCGCGCGTGCAGAGCACCTGTGTGGCGCGCGTGCAGCTGGAGCTCAAC
>JALPQD010000276.1:0-31699 GCA_023101885.1 Typhlomys cinereus
GACTGAGAAGCGCCCAAGCAGCCCAGGGGCTTAGGTGGACCATTGGCCACGCTCCAGGTCCCAGGTAAAGCACACAATTCTTCTCAGCCCTTCCCCCCAACCACTGTCTTGAATGCATACTCGCTTGCTCACTTATTCTCAGTCCAGGGAGGGCACCTGCTTCCCAGAATTCAACAGAATCCAAAGAAAAACCCAAGCAAAGCCTTAGGGGACAAAAGCCATACATCTGAAATCCTCTAAAATCATCTTATCACATGGGAGAGATTCTTCACATCTAGCAAAAGATAAGTAAACCCACTTTTTAACTGTCCTGCTCTCCCAATTAGTAATCACTCTAGATTAAGTTTTCTATATAGCCACCCCAAAAACAAATACTACTTCAGGGACTATAGCACTCACCTCACATATCACAAGGCACATCTTAAAAGTTGCACCAACAATATCAACCTCTGTCTAAACTTGATTTAATTGATGTACAAAAAGTGTAATAGTTTCATCTAGGAAATATCAATAACAACAGACAAATGCACCCAACTCCAAGGCAAACACTAATAATAACTGACAGAGAGCACGTATATCAACTAAATCAGTTTAGTCAAAAACACATAGAAATTGAAAGGACTCAAGAGAACAAACAAAAATACCCAAGTCAAAGTGTAGATCTATGAGAAATAAACTCAAGAAAATAAATCTCCCATTGAAAGAATTAACCTCATAGTGACAGATTTCAACCACAACAAATTCACTGAAAATAGCCAAGAAAGACAGGCCCAGATAACGACTTTCAAAGTATTATCATTACCATGATCAACATTATGAAAGAGGAAATCCGGGAGAAGTCAAATAACCACATCATCTACTTTTAACAGCAATAAACAGACACTTGGAGGAGCTGAGAAAAACAGTTCAAAACAAAAATAGGCATACAGAGTTAAAACAGTTTCAGGCAGAGTTTAAAACTGAACTAAAAACACGTTATCTTCAACCCAGACTCAACAGAGAGTCTTATCAGCAGAACTAACAAGACAGAAAATAGAATTTCAGATCTTGAAGACAAAGTGGAAGTATTTTTTTTCTCTTTTTTATTATTATTATTTATTCAACTGTGTGCATATGCGTGTGTATGTGTGCGTGCGCGTGTCTGTGTGTGTATGTGTAGAACCACGGACGAATTCACGAACCACCATGGCCACCTCTACCTCCTTCTGCCCCGGGATTCACAGGCTCCGCCCTACCAGGACCAGAAGCGCAGGCCGCCCCCGCTTCCGCCTGGCGTCTAAACGTGGGATCTGGGATCCGAACTCAGGACCTTCCACCTGCAAGGCGGAGGCTTAACCCCTGAGCCACCTCTCCAGCCCGACAAAGTGGAAGTATTAAGCTGCTCAATGGAAGAGTTTGTTAAAGCCAAAATGATACTTGAGAGGAATATTCAGAGTTATGGGGCACCCTGAAGAAGCCTAACAGGCATTCATGGAATACCAGAGCAAGAGTCACAAAATACTACACCTGAGGAAATTTTTCGAACTATCATAAATGAAAACTTCCCTCATCTAAAGAATGAGAGAGGTCCATCCAATACAAGAGGCATTCCACACCCCAAACGCATATGATCAAAAAGAAACTCATCATGGCAAATAATAATCAAAACACTCCACATTCAAGACAAAGAGAAGGTGATGAGAGCTTCAAGGGAAAAAAACAAGTCAAGTTAAAGGTAAACCTATTAAAATAACAAATGACTTCTCAATGGAAACAGTAAAAGGTAGAAGAATGTGGAGAGATGTCCTCCCAGTATTGAATGACCTCTAGGTCAACCCAAGGTGATATACCCAGCAAAACTATCTGTCATTATTGAGGGAAAAAGAAATATTTTCCGGAACAAAGACAACTTGAAGGCTTACATGTCTGCCAAACAAGGCTTTCTAAAAATGCTAGAAGTGATATTCAAGCTTGAAGAAAAAAAAAAAACAAGCATATCCAGGAGGACATGAGGGAAGTATAATACCATCAAAATCTAAAAGCCAAATAATACCCGTACAAAAGCCACTATACATAAAAAAATGTCGGGAAATAAAAATAATTTCTCCATTTTAACATTAATGTCAATGGAATTAACTCACCAATCAAGAGACATAGATTACAAGCCAGGATTAAAAACCACAACCCATCAATCTGCTTCCTTCAGGAAACTCATCTTACACAAAAAGATAAGCACATCCTTTTTTAAAAAAAATTTTTTTATTACTATTTATTCAATTGTGCATGTGTGTGTATGTATGTGCACACGTGTGTGTCTGTGTGTGTGTAGAACCACGGGCGAATATCGGGAACCACCATGGACCGCCTCTACCTCTGCCCCGGGATTCACAGGCTCCACCCTACCAAGACCAGAAGCGCAGACCGCCCCGCTTCTGCCTGGCGTCTATACGTGGGTTCTGGGATCTGAACTCAGGACCTTCCGCCTGCAAGGCAGAGGCTTAACCCCTGAGCCACCTCTCCAGCCTGATAGGCACATCCTAAAAATAAAAGGCTAGTCCAAAATTCTGCAAGTTATTGGAACCAGGAAAAGGCAGGGGTAGCCATTATGCTATCAGACAAAGTGGATTATAAACTAAAAAAAAATCATAAGAAACACAGATGGATGCTACATTTTAATCACATATACAATTCACCAGGAAGACTTCACAATATTGCACATATATGCACCTAATATGGGCCCCTCCACATTCATTAAGCAAGTGCTACAGGATCTAAAGCAATAAAACAACCCCCAAATTATAATTCTTGCAAGGGCTTTCAACACCATGTTCTAAACATGGGATAGTTCAACAGGTTAAAACTTAATAGAGACACATTGCAACTTAATCAAACTCTTACTAAAATGGACCTTACAAATCTCTATCCAACTTTTCATCCACGCACCAAAGAATACACATTTTTCTCAGCAGTACATCGCACTTTCTCCAAAATAGTACACATGTTGGGCCACAAATGAATCTCCACATATACAGGAAAGTTGAATTTCAATCCTGTACTCTATCAGACTAACAAGGTCTAAAGCTTGACATCCAAACATGCAAACAACAGAAAATACACTAATTCCTGGAGACTAAAAATATGATGCTGAATGAGAATTGAATTCATGAAAAAAATACAAAGGAAATTCAAGATTTCCTGAAAGTGAACAATAATGAGAATACAACTTATCAAAATCTATGGGACACAATGAAAGCTGTCCTAAGAGGTAGGTTCATAGCTCTTGATACCTACATCAAAAGAAAACATAAACATCACAATTAGATAGCTTAACAACACAGCTAAAAGCTTTAGAGACACTAGAGGAATCCAATCCCAAAGCAGTAGTAGAGAGGAAATTAGTAAATCAGGGAGAAATATCTGAAATTGAGATAAAGAAAATGATACAGAAAAATCAACCAGTCAAAAACCTGCTTCTTTGAAAAAATCAAAAAGATTGACACCCCTAGGTGAAAACCAAAAGTAAAAAAGAGAAAATGCAAACTAACAAAATTAGAAATTAAATGGAGTTATCCCTAACAATACCCAATAAATTCAAAGAATTATAAGGTCATATTTCAAAAATATATACTCTGTGAAATTTCACAACACAAAAGAAATGGCTGAATTCCTAAGTAAGCACAATGTACCTAAATTGAATGAAGAATTTTTGAATTATTTAAATTCTCATATAACATAGGAGGAAATTGATAAAATAATCTCAAATCTTCCCACCAAAAAATGTCCTGAGCCAGATGGATTCATCACAGAATTCTACCAGAAACTTAAGGAACTAACAATAATACTCCTTGAACTGTTCCATCAAATAGCAAAGGAAGGAACACTACCAAATTCCTTCTATGAAGCTAATATTGTCTTAATCTCCAAACCCAATAAAGACACACTTAAAAAAAAAAAAACCATAGGCCAATTTCTCTGATGAACACAGATGCAAAGGTTTTCAACAAAGTCTTAGCAAATCGGATTCAAAAACATATCAAAAAGATCATTCATGAGGATCAAGTAGGCTTTAACACAGACACATAGGTTGGTTCAACATACACAAATCAATAAAAATGTAATTCACCATTAAACCAGTCCAAAATTCAAGACAACATGACACTCTCAATAGATGCAGAAAAAGTTTTGACAAGATCCAACAGCCCTTTGACCAAAATCCTAGAGACAATTTGAATGGAAAGAACCATTATCAATATAATAAAAGCTGTATACAATAAGCTTACAGCAAGGATTATACTTAATGGGGAAAAACATTAAGCATTCCCGCTTCAATCAGGAACTAGACAATGCTGTCCACTCTCACCACTTCTATTGAATATTTTACTTGAAGTCTTAAGTGAAGCCATAAGACAAGAAAGGGAGATAAAAAGCATTCAAATCGGCAAGGAAGAAGTCACATTTTCTATTTGCAGATGACATGATCTATACCTGAGTCATCCCAAAAACTCCACCAAGAAGCTCTTGGAACTAATACAGGAGTTCAACAGGGTGGCAGGCATAAAATAATCATACAAAAATCAGTGGCCTTCCTACATGTCCAGAATGAATGAAGTGAAAATACCTGAGAGAAACAATCCCATTCACTATAACCCCTAAAAAAATGAAAAACCTTGTATAAACCTAACCAAGAAAGTAAGAGACCTTTACAATGAAAACTTTAAAACCCTAAAGAAACAAAATGCAGAAGACACTGGAAGGTGGAAAGACCTCCCATGTTCCTGAATTGGCAGCATCAATATCATAAAAATGACCATCATACCAAAGGCAATATACAGATTCATTGTTATAACAATCAAAATCCCAAAGCAATTCTTTAAAGAGGTTGATCAAATAGCAATCACAATGGGACTTTGCATGCCCTGCGCAATGTCCAGCGCACTGTTGCCCTCATAAAGTCTAGCATCTGTTAAGGGCACCGAGACCCCTGGAGGCAAGGGATTGACAGCCATAGTAGTGATCTTATGCTTAAGGGGAACAAGAGAAAGAGCTTATGGAAATGCCACTGGGTCCTTATATGTCATCGGAGAGGAGGACCCAGTGGAGAGTTAGGCGTACACAATAAAGGACTCTCTGGGAATTGGGGGGAGGAGGCACTGGGGGAAGGGGAGGGGGAGGAGGGGGGAGGGAGGGAACTGGTAAAAAATTTTAAAATGTATAATTAAATTTTTAATAAAAAAAGATATAAATCTAAAAAAAAAAGAGGTTGATCAAATAATCTTAAAATTTATAGGGAGGCACAAAATAACCAGGATTGCAAAAGAAATCCTGATTAACAAAAACACTGCTGGAGGTATCACCATACCAAATGTTAGTCTATACTACAAATCCATAATCATAAAAATAGCTTAGTACAGACTCCAAAATAGACACACAGATGAATGGATAAGGGTTGAAGACACAGATATAAGCCCACACGACCACAGCCATTTGATCTTTCACAAAGTGGTCCAAAAATTCAAATGGAAAAAGAAGAGTATCATCCACAAATGATGCTGGCAAAACTTGATTTCTTCATGCAGAAGATTGAAACTGGACCTGTACTTCTGTTCATGTACAAGACTTGATTCCAATTATTCATGGACCTCAATTTAAGACCAGAGACTATAAAAACCTTATTGGAAAGGGTAGGGAATTCCCTTGAGCTGATTGGACTAGGCCAATAGTTCCTTGTTGGAAATCCAACAGCACAGTCAATACAACCAACACTCAACAGATGGGATATTCTGAAATTAAAGAGCTTCTGTTCAGATAAACAGATTGTAACTTGAGCACAAAGACAGCCCACAGAATGAGAGAAAATCTTCACTAACTACATATCTGATAAAGCTATATTATCCAGAGTGCACAAAGAAATTAGAAAACAAAACTCCAAGGAAACAAATGGCCCAATTAAAAAATGGGCCTTGGAACTTAAAAGAAATTTTATCAGGAAAGAAATTGAAATGTCTAACAAATATCTTAAAAAATGCTCCGCATCCTTATCCATCATGGAAATGCATATCAAAACCTCCCTGAGAAATTATCTCACCCCGGTCAGGATGGCAAAAATCCACAATACAAACAATACCAATCCTGGAGATGTGGAGAGAAGGGAACTCTCCTACATTGCAAGTGGGAATGCAGGCTCATACAACCACTCTGGCAAGTTGTCTGGCAATTTGTAAAAAATTTAAAGATTGAAATGCTGTATGACCCTGATACTCTCCTATAGGGAATAAACACTCAAACAGGAAAAATTCACCTTGATAGCACAAGCACAACTATGTTCATATCAGCATTGTTCATAATAGCAAAGTCATGGAATCAACCCAAATGTCCAACATTTGATTAGTGGATGAGGATAATGTGGTACATTTATACAATGGAACACTACTCAGCCATCAAAAATGATGAATTAATGAAATTTTCCAGGAAATGGATGGAATTAGAAAAAATATATATTAAGTGAAGTATCTCAGAGACATAAAATTAACTCCTGTTAATAGGTGGATCCTGTACCAAACCCACTTAGTGACACGCTCAAAGATAAATCTCTGTAATACCTACAGTAATTGCAAAGATTATCAGCAGAGAGGGAAGGGGAATGAGGGCCCCACCAAAAACAAGGAGAGTGGGGTTCATGCTACAGTAGAGAAAATATGCCAATATCAAGGACTGCAAGGTGATATCACCCTTAAAGACTGCAAGTAAGTAATGAGATATCTGGTTAAGCTCACAGACTTTCCTTCCTGGTCACTTGCAATGTTGGTATTTGATTCACCAGAAAGGGAGGGCATACAGTCTGGAAGATAGAAGGTAACCATTTTGCAAATGGGAGACAGACGTCACTCTCTGCAGTCTCCTACTCTTATTCCATCTACCTTTGAATCTACTCTTATAATAAGACTCTATTTTAACAGCCTTTTATCTCTGGCCAGGGGGTGACAACAAATACCTATCAGGATATGTAGCTAAGGGCGGTGCAGGAGCAAAAAAAAAAACTTGAAAAAAATCAAAAAACCAAAATTCAGAACATCAGAGACTCTTTATCAACCACGTGGAACCAGGCCAGTCTCTCCCCATCCTGAAGCTCAGGGAAATTTGTGGAAGAGGGGGTGGTAAGATTGTAATAGCTTAAAGATGGGGAGGAGCTACGACATGGAAGATACTCCACACATGTTAGGGCCAAAGAAATCATAATAGGACTTTGCATGACCTGCGCAATGACCAACTTATCATTTACCCCCCCAAATTCTAGCATAGATCACAGGCACTAGGATCCTTAGAGGCAAGGGATTAACATCCACAATAGTGTTCATATACTAAAGAGGAACACAAAAAAGTATTGTAGGTAATGATACTGAGGCATTATAATTCATCAGAGAGGAGGACCCTGAGCAAAATTTGACATGAACACTAAAAGATGCTCTAGGGATATGGGCGAGAATAATGGGAGAAAGTTAGGGGAAAAGGAAGAAGAAAAGGGGGAAGGAAGCAAGGGGATCCAGGGAGGGGTTGAGGAAGAGAGGGCAATGTGGTACCTATCAAGTTTTTATGAGTGGAAAAAATAAATAAATATAAAAAATTTCCATTACATTGTTGTTTTTTCTTAACCATACGAGCTTTTGCTGTCCCCTTTTTGCAAGGTTTCCTGAGCTTTAGGATGGGAAGATTTTTTGGCCAGGGTGGTCTGGTTCCCAGTGAGTAATGTAAGATCTTTGGTATTCTGAATTATGGTTTGTTGTTGTCTTCAGTTTTGCTTTCCTTGGTTACATTCTAAATGGTATAGAAGATCACCTCCTATCCAACTATAAAAGACTGTTTAAATGAAAAACTTAATATAAGAGGAGACTCAACGTTAAATGAAAAAATAGGAATAGGACACAGTAGTGTGGGGGGGGTTAGTGTCCCATTTGCCAGATGGTTACAGTCTATCAGTCAGTCCATATATTCTCCTTGATGGATCAGATCCAACCTGTTCAGTCACAAGTTATCAGGAAGGTAAGTGAGTGTGAGCTGCACCAGATATCTCACTAGTTACATGCAATAAATGACCTTGGACTTTTTTCTCTACAGATGCATGATTCCTTATGCTTTAATCCACCTGCATGGTTGCTGATAAATGACCATCACACAGCTTAAGGGAACAAGGAGTTTACTTTCTTATGACAGTCTGGTTACAGTTCTCAGCCCAGCTTGAAGGGAAGGCAAGCACCAACACCAGCTGAGAGGAAAATCTTTTAGACAGCCAAACATCCAAAGGGTAAGAAAAGGCTTTAACTTGGGCTTTCAGCCCCTGAAGGAATTTGAGTTTTCAAACCATGAACTTGCCATAAGTTGGTTTTCATGTCTTCCACCATCACCATATAATGGCTGAGAGTCGGACAATCCTTACTTGCCAGACCAGCCTGTCTAGCCAAGTGAACAGAAGGATGCCAACTCTCTCAACCAGCTCTCTGTGATTTATCCAGGGCCTAATCCCACCCACCATGGGCTGGGTCTTTCCCATCAGCTAGAAAATCTCCTTCAGGTTTGCTCTGGGCTTAACTCAACCATCAACTCTCTACAACTGTACCCAGAGCTCAAAACCTCAGCAGTCAAGTTGACATCTATGCTTAACTATGGCACTTGACCCCTTGTCATCTTGACACAAAAACAATAGCACTTTTAAACTGTAACCTTTTCTTGTCCCCACAGATAAAATATAAATACATTCATGAACAAATTTAAAATGTTCTCATTAAAACTTCAGTTCCAGCATTTTAAAAGCTCAAAGTTTTTTTAACTTTAAAAGAGTATTAAATCAGAAAAAGTTAAAAATGTTAAAACAACTAAAACGTTAAAACAAAAGGATCTTGATAAAATAAGAAACTTTTAAGTTAAGATCAAAGTCCAGCAAATTACTGCATCCTGTACTTCAATGTCCATGTTCTGTTGCTCATCATGTTCTCATGGTGGCTCAAAGATTTCAGGAATCCCAGTCCCTGTTTCCAGCTCAGAGTTGTAACAGCAGAGTTCCTTTGAACCATGCTGAATCTCCACTCATAGTCATCCTCAGCATACATCCCACAGTTCTGGCATCTCCAACACTCTGGGTTCACCTCTGCAACTATAAGCTTCACCTTCTCTTGCAGGAACTCTATGCCTGCCACTTGGTGCCAAGCTTTTGCTGCTTTTGATGAACATCTCAAACTGTTCACCAAAATCAGTACTGCCAGGAGACACTGCCAGACTGAAGCGAGTTTGAGATGTAGCTTAGTCCACTTGAGCCACAGCTGTGCCAAGTTTTATGGGCTGATGCTGGAAAAACCTCTTTTAAGCAGTCAAACATCCAAAGGGCAAGAAACAGCTTTAACTTGGGCTTTCGGCCTCTGAAGTAATTTGAGTTTTCAAACCATGAACTTGCCATAAGGTCGTTTTCATGCCTTCCATCCCATGCAAGTCACTATGTTTCTTCACTGATACTCATTTCTCCAACAGCGGCAGAAATTCTGATGCCTGCCCTTTGCACATCCAAACCTTTAAGGCTGCCAAAACAGCTCCTCTGTCATGCAAACCAGTCCATCATTTTTAAATTCAGCTTTACCAAAATCCTTGTTCTCCTCATCACAAATTGGACCCAAACAATCTCTCTCAGAAATTGATCCACTAAACTCTGAAGAACAGTATTTGTAAATCCACAAAGTGAAAATTCTCAAGCATTTCCAAATTTGTCCTGTAGAACTGTTCAAAAGCCATAAAATCCACATAGTCAGATTTACCAGCAATACCCCACTCCCGTACCAAATTCTGTTTCAATCCACCTGCATGGTAGCTGATAAATGACCATCACACGGCTTAAGGAAACAAGGACTTTACTTTCTTATGACAGTCTGGTTACAGTTCTCAGTCCAGCTTGAAGGGAGAGCATACACCAAAACCAGGGCTGAGGGACCTGGCCACCATCACCATATAATGGCTGAGAGATGGACAATCCCTGCTTGCCAGACCAGCATGTCTAGCCAAGTGAACAGAAGCATGCCAACTCTCTCAACCAGTTCTCGGTGATTTATCCAGGACCTAATCCCACCCACCATGGGCTGGGTCTTTCCTATCAGCTAGACAGTCTCCTTCAGGTTTGCTCTAGGCT
Organism: Typhlomys cinereus; assembly: GCA_023101885.1. NCBI lineage: Eukaryota > Metazoa > Chordata > Mammalia > Rodentia > Platacanthomyidae > Typhlomys > Typhlomys cinereus. Next base: position 10,145 of record JALPQD010000276.1, read on the forward strand.
TAACTCAACCATCGACTCTATACAACTGTGCCCAGAGCTCAAACCCTCAACAGTCAGGGGATGAAGGAGGAAGAAAGGAGGGGGGCGGGCAGGAAGAGAAGAAAGGAGGAGTACAAAGAGCAAGGGAAGAAAGGAGGAGGAGAAGGAGAAGGAAGAGATGGAAAAGGACTAGGATAAGGAGAAGGAAGAGGAGGGGTAGGAAGAGTAGAGGAGAAGGAGGAGGAGGAGGAGGAGGAGGAGAGAGGAGGAGGAGGAGAGGGGAGGAGGAGGAGGAGGAGAAACAGAGATGAGTACACATGCTCTTGAAGACACAAAAAATAGATTAGCCAGGGTTTGAGAGATGACTCAGGGGTTAAGACTTGTCTTGCAAGCAGAAGTTCCTGAATTCCCATCCCAGGTCCCACATAAAAATGCCAGGTGGAAATGTCAGTGTGCTGCACTTCCAGTCCTGGAAGGCAGTGCCTGGAGAATCCGAGAGCAAAGCAAAAAGGAGGTAGAAGTAATCCAAGATGATTCCTGAGGTCACTCTTGATCTTCCACAGGGACACACAGTGCCCTCTCTCTCTCTCACACACACACACACACACACACACACACACACACACACACACACACACACATGCACACACACAGACATACACACACACAAGTACACATACATGAGAAAAAAAATGGACAATCTAGGGGCAAATGGATCAATGTGAGGAGTCATGATTGGAAGAGTGCTGAAGCAGGTACAAAGCTATGGCATTCATCCCCAGCACCACACACACAAATTAGAGGTACGTGGTCAAAGGTCATCCTCAGCTACATAAGTTCAGAGCCAGCCTGGGCTTCCAGGAGCAGAGAAGGGTGGAGTTTTGTGGTGAAAAGCCAAAAGGGAGAAGGAGACACATGGAGGGAATGGGAGCTGACGCCTAGCAGAGGAAAAGCATGGCCAAGGGTGGGGGTCAAGGACATTCTGCAGGACCCTGTTTCTGACTGGCTTAACAGTTGACCTATGAGATAACCTGACAGAGTTGTCTGGAGTCTAAGGAGAGGCAAACCCCAAAAAGGCCCATGGGAGAGTAGACATCCCCTTGGGATTCATGGTGCAGAAAGGCCAGTGAGCACACATGTGTGTTCTGTAGATGAAACATGTGTGTGTGTGTGTGTGTGTGTGTGTGTGTGTGTGGTGACTAGTTGAAGATCCAGGGGCAGTGGTACTGGGGAGCCATAGAAGGTTTGGGAGCATTCAAGTTAGCCGCAGAGCCTGGTGAAACTCCTTTATCCTGCCCACTACAGGATCATCTACACCATGATCTTTGATTCCATCAAGAACTCTGGCCCCTTCTTTGGCTACTAATTCTTCAACACAGTCCTGATAACCCTCCAGGTGTTGCACGTGTACTGGTTCTGCCTCATCCTGAACATGCTCTGTGGTTTCATGAAATCGGTCAGGTAGGGAGACCCCCTGGTTCAGCTGATGGACATCTCTCTCTCCAGTCACAAACCTCTGCTTGAATTTTATGACCTCTTGTCTTGATGAAAAAGGGGAAGAAGGGGCGCTATGCCAGATCACAGTTCTGGTGTGTGTGGGTGTGTGTGAGAGAGAGAGAGAGAGTGAGAGAGAGAGAGAGAGAGAGAGAGAGTCCATCATGGCAGACCCAATGCCACCACATCTACTAGCAGAGCAGAAAGCCATGTGACGTGCTTTGAATGTGAGTTGTCTGCCATTGGCTTGTGCATTGGAATTGTTAGCCATTGTGAATTTTTGGGAAGGTCCTGGCTCCTTTAGTCTGTGGTTTGCTGGAAGAAGGAATGTCACAGGGGGTGGACCTTGAGCCTGGTGAGTCCTGCCTGCTTCCTCTAATATTCTGCTCAAATACCCTGTGAGGGTTCTCTCAGCCTCCATGAGGACAGATGAGACTTAAGCTACCTCCAGCTTCTGCTACTCACTGTGATGGACTGTGCAGAACTGTGAGCCAAATAAATCTCCCTTTCTCCCCTTAGTTGCTTATGCTTGAGTGTCATCTCACAGCAGCAAAGGGAGAAACTGCAGTGCCATGGGGCACATGTGCATACACTGTAACTCTCTCCATTGTCATTTAATTACACACACACCTACCTAGGGAATAGGCCTCACCCCCTTAAAGGGCTGGGGGTGTAGCAGCTCTTCTTTACTACTGTGAGACAATGCTCATACTCAGGAAGAAGGGAAGAGTTGTTTAACTTATGGTTCCAGAGAGGAGATATATCTATCGAGATATATTATATCTATATCTACATCTCTGTCTGTCTATCTATCATATCTATCTATCTATCTATCTATCTATCTATTCTGTTATAGTGGGAATTCCATACAGAAGCCTGACTGGATGCATAATCGGGAGAATGATTCAGGTTACACCAGGTATCAGGAGGCAGAGAAGGAAGCAGGGCAGGGCTGCCAATCCTCAAAGCCAGCTCTGTTGATATGCCTTCCTCCAAAAAGTTCCACCACTTAAACATACTATAAACCTCCCCCAACACCATCACCAGCCTAATGTTGCAACACGTGAGCCTTGTGGAGTTGAGGAATGGGGAATCATATTGATACCTTGACAGAATTAAGATCATCCCTCATTGCATGCCCAGAGTCAGCTGTGTAAATTCTGCAGCACTCCTTGCTTCCAATTTTTTTAGCACCAAAAATCTTGGTTTTTAGATGCCCTGAAAGTCCTTGGCACCTGTGATTTAGTGTAATAAGGAGTTTATCATGCTCATGGTGTAGGTTTATATAGTTTATTATCAGGAATTGACTGAATGGTTCATACCATATCCCACAGGAAGCACTGAGAAAGGGCATACTTTCTAGTTTGCCAGACCACCAAATTCCAACAAGATCTTTCTCTGTCTTATTCACTTCTCCAAGGAATGATCTCCACCCACTGTGGCGTGGGCCTTTGCATATCAGTTAGATAATCTCTATAGGTTTCCCCTGGGACCTAGGTGTCTGGTTGTCAGTAACTACCCATCACATACCAACAAGCTCCTCCTCCTGCTCTGAGCTCTTCCTCCCTCTGTGGTATCTACAGATGAGAAAGGATGTCCCTAGCGATGTGGAAGAATCAGACTCCAGCGATGTGTGGCTGCTCCAGAAGGTCCACAGCTGAAGAATGGGGGTGGTGTGAAGGTCATGGGGCAGCTACTGCCAATGGCTCCCAGAGCCAGGAAGCCGGGCCAATGGGGCAATTGGATTTCTGCTTAGGAACTGTTAGCCTAGTCCATCAGCTTGAGAGAGTTCCCTAGCTTTCCAACTAAGGTTTTTAGGGTCTCTGACCTCATATTGAGGTCTTTGATTCATTTGGAATAAATTCTTGTACGTGGAGACAAGTACAGGTCCAGTTTTAATCTTTTGCATGTGGACATCTAGTTTTGCCAGCATCATTTGTTGAAGATGCTGTTCTTTTTCCATTGGATTTTTTGGGCCCCTTTGTCAAAGATCAATACACAGAAAATTAAGCACTGTGGGTGCTCCCTAATAGGTGGATCATAGTAACAAAACTACTTAGTGACATACTCAAAGATAAATCTCTGTAATACCTACAGTAATTACAAAGATTATAAACAGGAGGGAAGGGGAAGGAGGGCCCCACCAGAAACAAGGAAAGAGGGGATCATGCTACAGCAGAGAAAATAGGCCGCCATCAAGTAATGCAAGTAAGTAGTGAGACATCTGGTTAAACTAACAGACTTTCCTTCCTGGTCACTTGCAACTGAGAGGGTTTTGATCTCATCAGTCAGGGAGGGCATAGAGCCTGGCAGATAGATGATAACCATCCTGCAAATGGTAGACTGACCCCCCTCGCCGTGGTCTCCTACTCTCATTCCATCTACCTTTGAATCTACTTTTATAGTAAGACTCTATGTTAATAGCCTTTTATCTCTGTCTAGGAGGTGACATGCAGTACCCATCAGGATGAAACCAAGGACAGTGCAGGAGCAGCAAAACTGAAAAAAAAAACATATTTCAGAACATCAGAAATGCTACATCAACAACTGGAACCAGGCCAGCCTAATCTCTCCCCATCCTAAAGCTCAGGGAAATTTGTGGAAGAGGGGGTGGTAAGATTGTAAGGGCCTAAAGATGGGGAGAAGAAATGATATGCAAGATACCCCACACAAGTTAGGGCCAAAGTAATCATAATAGGAATTTGCATGACCTGCTGCAATGACCAACATATCATTGATCCCCTCCCCCAAAGACTAGCATGGATCACAGGCACTAGGATCCTTAGGAGCAAGGGATTAACAGTCACAATAGTGTTACAATAGGAACAGTAACAGTCACAATAGGAACTAAAGGGGAACACAAGAAAGGGCTCTAGGCAATGCCACTGAGTCCTTACACCTCATTAGAGTAGAGGACCCAGAGGGAAGTTTGACATTCACACTAAAGGATGCTCCAGGGATGGCGGGAGGGGGCACTTGGGAGAAAGGGAGAGGGGGGAATGAAAGGGAAAAGGGGAGGGAGCAAGGGGGTTCCTGGGAGGGGTGGAGGGAAGGATGGAATCGGGGGACCTATTCAGTTTGCATGAGTGGAAAAATAATAAAATAAAATAAATTAAAAAAGAAATTAACATTACAGGAACTTAATGAAGGTTTGCTAAAATATCTGTATGACTTTATTTATTTCTTCCTATGGTTTGCACAGAATAAAGTTTCCTTTGGCATATGAATTTTAAATATTTTTGTGCATAGATGTGCATGTGTATGCGCATGTGCAAGTGTACATGCACATGCAAGAGGGTGTGTGTTTGTGTGTGTGCATGTGTGTGCGCACATGTGTATAGAAATGAACAGTGTGTAGGGCCAGGGTGACCTTGGTAGTAATCTTATTGATCTAACTCCTTATTTCCTTCTTGTGTATTTTCCCGGGCTCTGCCTTCCAAGAACAGTTCAAGCTGTCACCATAACTAAAAGTCATTTCTATGTGGAATCTGGGATCCAAACCCAGGTCCTTTTGCTTGGGAGGCAAAGGTTTTAATACCCAAGCCATCTCTCCAGGCTTGGAATAGGAGATTGAAAATGATTCAGGCTGTCCCCTACATCACCTAATGGGTCTTAACATGTGGATAAGTTATCATAAAATGGTGCATCTCTTTCAGATTCAAGCCATTCTGAGGAGAGTCAAATTTACCAACCTATTGGAGACCTAGTGAATATGAATCAGAAGGCAAATGCAGCTGAAATGTATGACATTCTCAACATTGGCAATTTCCCTCAAGGTCTCAGACTCAAGGTGAAAATAGGACACTTCTCATCACATCTCCCAAATGGCCAAAAACTACATGTGTCTAAAGACACCATAGAATGGTCCACAAGTAGTCACGTGTGATAAACCGAATTGGAACATATCATACCCGAAATAAGTAGCCAAACCCTGGTGTCGAGTGTGGGTTTTCTCATATCTTATTGCTTCCTGAATTTCATTTTTACTTCTCTGTTGGTACTGAAGATTGTGACTTTGCACATTGCCATACAAGTATCCGACGACTTCCATTAATCTCCCTTCTGTCACCACCTCCAGTTCCCTCCCTTCCTTATAGCTTTTTTTCTGGAAGGAACATATTTTTGGTGGTTTTGTTCTATATGTTCATATATGTGATTGTTTGATGTAGTAAGGAGAATATGAACATTAAACTGAGCTATAGATGTATCAACATATTGAAAATATTTATGAATTGGTTAATAAGAACAAACAGTCTGATCATGAAAAGCAGGCTTAAAAATATTTATTTATACTATCTTCTGGGCTGCTATGCATAAAGTATAATTATGCTAATCATAAAGATTTCAACATCCTTGTGGAAGAAGTGTCAGAAAGTACGTCTGAGTCAGGAAACATGACAAAGTTTTGTGGGAGGCCATTTTCCAAAACTGGCAAAGTTATGGCCACCATGAACTCTCCACAAGGGGGCTGGTGACCCTGACCCTACTGTGAACTCACTTGGCCAAAAGTCACTGTCATGGTTTGAATGTGAGCTGGTTTATTTGATTCTTTTGTGTGTTTCTGTGCAACAACACTGAGGCTCAAACAACTTATGGGAGAAAGGGAGATTTATTCAGCTTATAGCTCTAGAGGGAAAACACTCATAGAACAAGCTGCATGACTGGCACCTGAAGCTGGAGACAGGATATGTCACTGTAGACAACTTAGAGGCTGAGAGATGCAGGACTGAAGCTACAAAAACAAGATTCTCTAGGAGGTATGGTGCCTCTAATCCATCTTAAGGCACACCCTCTTTGACCACCTTCCTCCAACAAGGCACATTTTCCTTTACAAACATGAGACTGTGGGTGACATATTTCCAACCATGACATTGCCAACAAGGGCTCGATGATTTTAATCTTTAGCTGCTGTTTGTGATTCAGAGAATTGTGGGATCCTTAAGAGGGAAAAACCTACTGGAAGAGGGGAAGTTGTAAGAGGCAGGCCTTGAGGTTTCCCATCCCAGCTCTATTTCCCTTCAATCTCCTGTTTTCTTTCCTTCCTCATGTGTGTGTGGAGATCTGAACTAGTCTCTAGATTCCACCTTCACCTAAGGCTTCTGCTATTTCTTTCCATAATGGATGATAGCCCTTCTGGAACAATAATGAAATAAATGTCCCTTTCTTCCATTGAAGAAATTGAGTTATATCTTACAACAATTGGGGAGAATATAGGGACTGGCAGATAGATGGTAACTAATAAGCAAATGAGTCATTGCCCCCACCCTGCTGTGTCCCATTCCTATCCTTCCATCTACCTTTGAGTATTCTCTTATATTAAGATCTTCATTTAAACGTTCATCTTTAGTTAGGAGATGACCTTTGATATCAATCATGGTGCAGCCAATGTCAATGCAAGTACAAAACTGAAAACAACAACAAAACATAATTCAGAATACCAAGGAATCTATATTTTTCAGCTAAAACCAGTCCAGCCAAATGTCTCCTCATCCTTAAGTTCAATGAATCTTAAGGAAGAGAGGAGGGGGTAGTAAGATTGTAAGAGCCTAAAGATGTGAATTTGCCTGACCTGTACAATGGATGATATGCCAACGACCCCCCAAAATCTAACATGGATCACAGGAGAGAAAGCTCCAGACAGTAGGATCCTTAAAGTCAAGGGATTTGCAGTCATAATAGAGTTCCCATACTAATGGGAGACCAAGAAGGGACTCCTGGCTATGCCGCTGAGTCTTGAACCCTCACTAGGATGGAGGAATGAGAAGGATGTCTGGCATTCACATAAATGGATGTTCTAAGCGATGATAGTGAGCAAGGGGGAGGCACTGGTATATGGAAAGAGAGGAAGGGAGGTGAAGGAAAGGGGGAAGGAAGGAGAGCACAATGGGGACAACTGGGAGGGGAAGGGGGAGATGACAGAGGTACCTATTGAGCTTGTATGAAAGACATTAGTAGAGCAAACTATTACCAAATTTTAAGTAGGTACTGAGATAAATATTAACATCTTCTGTGTTTTTATCTGTGATTCTTCTCAGAATATCAAATAAGAAATTGAGGTCCAAACAGGACACACATTTGGAAGAATTAGTTGGGACAATTTATGCATATTATTCACCAAATTTATGAATGCAGTTTGACACTTAAGTAATATCTCTTATATTTCACTTGTAAGAATTTCATGAAAGACAGGACTGCATTTTAGAAAATTGAAGTGCTGACTATGGTTAGGAAGTCAGTGTATCAATCTCAATGACCATCCTTCCAAAAGGATGTTTTCCATTACATATTTTCTTGTTCCTGAAGAGTCCACAGAGTTTGTCCCTATGAAGTGATACATTTTCAATTCAGAGGAAGGTTCCCTGATTTGGATGCTTACAGATGACATACAATGATGTGTCATGGTGAGGACACTACACCTCATTCTTTGGAAAATAGCTAAATTAGCATTTACTCATGTTCTAGGTCTAGGGTAAATTCTTCAACAGGGTGCTGAAAGGCAGCTGAAGTAATGCTGGGTAGCAGGTGTCAGCTGAAGAATATTAAGTTTCTCAAAGCAGAAGATGAAAGTTTCAGAGCACTGAGCTCAGTGTATTTTTAAAAAAGAATGGTTTTTGCTTTTATTTTTATTGTTTCTAATATTGCTCAAACAAGTGGGCTTACTTATGATGGGTTCGTATATATTGTTTCTATTTATTCATTCTTAGCATTCCCTCATTTTATTTCCCTGTCTCATCCTATTTTTCAATCTTACTTTTATATCATTTATGAATGTACATTTGTTTTATATATTACACATGATTTCATAATTTTAATATATTATGTATACATTTTATATTTTTCCATGTCTAGCAGTTTTTTATTTCTATTCATTTATTTTTATTTATTACACATATTTTTGCCTAATCACACAAGCTCAGTAGGTACCCGGCCTGTGCTCCCTCTCCCTCCCTTCTCCCATCATCCCCTATCACGTTTTCTCTCCTTACCCCCCCATCCTCTCTCCTCCCCCTCTCATGGTGCCTCCAACTTCTTCCCTATCATCCTGCAGAACATCTGTTTATGAGGGAACCTAACCTCCCTCTGAGTCCTTTCCACTAGTGAGTATTCAGGATTCAGTGGTATAGCTTGGGCCTCTTCTTAGTCTGCCTGCTAGCATAGGAACCCTATTGTTACTGTTTTACCTCTTGTCTCTAAGTATCTTACTGCCTGAGGCTTTTTTCCTGTGATACATGTTAGCCCTTGGGAGGGGGTATCAATGATATATCAGACATTGTGCAGGTCAGGCAATGTCCAATCACATGGTGACTATAGCCTGGTTTCTGCAACTCTGATCTGTGGTATCTTGCATATCTTTGGTCCTCAGCATCGTAAGGCTCTTACATTCTTGCCAACCTCTCTTCTGAAATGTTCCCTGAGATTTAGGATGGGGAGAGATGTGGCTGCTCTGGTTTCAGGTGAATAATGTAGAGTTTTTATCATTCTGAATTTGTTTGCTGTTTTCAGTTTTGTTGTTCCTGAATTGACCTTGGTGAATCATTAATGGTATCAAAGGTCATCTCCTAACCAAAGATAAAAGACTGTTTAAAAGAAGATATTAATATAAGAAGAGACTCAAAAGTTGAAGGAAGAATAGGAGTAGGACACAGCAGTGTGGGGTGGTGAGTCTCCAATTTGCAGGTTGTTTACCATTTAACTGCCATTCTCTATCTTCCCTGACTGTGGAGAAAAAAAACCTTTTCAATCCCAAGTGACCAGTAAGTTAAATGAGAGTGAGCTGTACCAGATGTCTCATTACTTACATTAAATACATCACTGTGGCTTAATTACTTCATTGAAACATGTTCCCCTATCTCGTTTATTTTAAGGCCCTCCTTCCCTTTCCTCTTGTTTATAAGCCTTTATGATTACAGTGGATATTACAGAGATATAACTTTGAAAATATCATTAAGTGGGTTTGGAACTAGGATTCAATTATTAGGGAGTGCATAATGCATGTAACTTTCTGTGTTTGAGATATGTCACCCAACATAATTTTTTGTAATTCCATCCTTTTCCTGGAAAATTTCATTAATTTATATTCTTGGATGGCTGCATAATACTCCATTGTATAAACGTACCATATTTTCATTGTCCATTCATCAGCTATTAGACATTTGGGATGATTCCATAACTTTGCTATTTATTGTAAATAGTAATGCAATGGGAAAAGCAAAACTGAAGACAAGAACAAACCATAATTCAGAACACCAAAGAGTCTACATTATTTATCTGGAGCCAGACCAGCCAAATCTCTCTCCACCCTAAAGCTCAGAGAACCTTGCTGAAGAGAGGGCTGCAAGATCGTAAGAGCCTAAAGATAAGGAGGACCAACGATATGCAAGATACTCTACACAAGTCAAGGGTACAGTTATATTTTGCCTGACCTGCACAATGACTGACATGTCAACAACCCCCCAGAGTCTAGCATGGATCACAGGAAAGAAGAATCCAGGCAATAGGATCCTTAGAGGCAAGGGATTAAATAATCACAATATTGTTCCCATACTAAGAAGGGGCTCTAGGCTATTCCATTGAGTCCTTAACCCTCACTAGTGTGGAGGACTTAGAGGGAGGTTTGGCATTCACACAAAAGGATGCTCCCTCCAGTAAGGGAGGAAGGGGGAGGGAGAAGGTGGTAAAAGGAAAGGGGAAAATGGAGAGTGTGCAATGGGGGATGACTGGGGAGGTTAGGGGGGGAGGAGAAGATAGGGATAACTATTGAGCTTGCATGATTAGGAATAAATAAATTGTGGCAGAAAAAAATTAGTGCTGAAATGAATATGGTTATGCTCATGTCCCTGTAGTGAATTCCTGCATGTGAGGGCATTATTCCCAGTTGTCGTATAGCAGGGCCATATGGCATTTCAATCCTTAACGTTTTTAAAAATCTCCATACTGATTGCAAGAGTGCTTGTATAAGTCAGCATTCTCACCAGCAAAGTATGGCAGTTCCCTTCTATACACTTCCTTTTCAGCACTTTCTATTGTTTGTATTGTGGATTTTTGCCATTATGACTGGGATGATGGCTAGGGATGTGGAGTGTTTTTTTTAAAGAAATTTCTTTTGAGTTCCAAGGTTCATTTTTTCCCACATTTTATTTGTTTCCCAATCATAAAAGTTCAATAGGTACCCCAGCCCTCTCCTTCCCTTCTCCACTCCCCATTCCCCCTTTGGTATTTCCCTGAATTATAAGGGTGCGAAGTATTTCTTAATATATTTGTTAGATATTTCAATTTCATCCCTGGAGATTTTTTTTGCATTCCCACGCCCATTTTTTAATTGGGCCATTTATCTACCAAAAGCCATTTTTTAATTGAGTCATTTATCTCCTTGGTGTTTAGTTCTGTAAGTTCTTAATGTATTATGGATAATGGAGCTCTCTCAGATATATGATTCCTGAAGATTTTCTCCTATTCTCTGAGTTGCTCTTTGCTGACTTGAAAATCTCTTTAGCTGAGTGAAAGCTCTTTGATTTCATAAGATCCCATTTGTTGAGTGTTGGTTCTAATGTCTGTGGCATTGAGTTTCTTTTTAGGAACTGTTGGCCTAGCCCAATCTTCTGGAATGAAGCCCCTGCCCTTTCAACTATGGTTTTTATAGTCTCTGGTTTAATATTAAGGTCCTTGATCCATTTGGAGTTGATTTTTGTGAATGGTAACAAACATGGATCTGGTTTAAATCTCCAGAATGTGGATGTCCAGTTTTTCCAGCACCAGTTGTTGAAGATGTTATACTTTTTCCATTGAGTGTTTTGGGCCCCTTTGTCAGAAACCATAATGATGGTTATTGTGTGGGCTTATATCTGGGCCTTCAAACTTTATCCATTGATTAATGTGTCTATTTTGAAGTCAGTACCAAACTGTTTTTATTCCTATGGATTTGTGTATACACTTTATTTATTAACATATGAAATATATTACACATATGATATATTTTCTACAGTGCATATTCTGTATAACATAGTTATAAAGTAATACTATAACTATATTGCTATATATTATGTAATATAGAAATACATGAATCCTCCATATCACAAATATTTTATTTATATTCTATGTTACATATAATATGAAGTGTATGTTCCATATTTTATATAAATTTATATATTACATTCAGTATAGGAATATGTTTTTATATTGTTTCTATGTAAATGTTTTGTATATTACATATATTTCTACATTGAATGGTATTAAATAGCACATTAAATATTCTGTACATTTTTCTACATATTTTATATGTATGTAGATACATATATTGTATGCTGCATATCTACATGTTCTGTGGTTATTTCTACATATCTATAGAATATATATTTTGTCATTGTATTGTATATCTGCAATATAGATATTTCATACATATCTTAAATTTATTTTGACTTTCTATATTAAATGTAAATTATATATATACTGAAGAACACATATTCCATATATACAATTACATATTTGGGATATTCTATATAGAATTTAAAATACAATGTAGATATAGAATGAGAGTTATATAACTTATATTGGTTTATATTTATACGATGTGGAAATTGATCATAAATCTTCCCATCTTCTCATTTCCCATTGCAGTGGATGGGATCCAGTTATCTCCCAATCAATATAAATAAAATGAGTATAGTTTAACAAGGTTCACAATATGTCCTTTCAAATACTGTATATATTATTTGTTATAAATTCCATATACATGTGACATTTGTCATTTTGAGTAGTTTCTCTTACTCCCTCATCCATTCCCCTTCCATATTCTTTAGTCTACTCCTTACACCAAAACAACCTCCATTTTGTATATAAAAATAAGCAAATTTTTCTTTCTGAGGAATTTGTGTTCAATGTTAAATATGCTCCTGACTTTTTATTGAAAATTTATAATCTGATTAAACTGCTCTGGTTGCTGTGCCCATACAATTCTTGATCCCTTAAATTGGCAGTTTTGAGTTTTACAAACTTGTTGACATAGATTTTGTAATATTTTATTACATAGACATGTAATATTTTGAAAATTTGTTTTGTTTCATTTTTTTGTGAATGAGAATGTAACTTAATGCAGCAAGACTTAGCAATAAATGTATATTGTTCTTTTAAATTCAGTGTATTGAAATGGAATTTTTGCTGTATAAATACTGTCACCTGTTTATTTGCTTTGAATCTCCATGGGAAACCCTCAATTCTTACATAGGATAACGGATATGGGAAGGTTGTTTCCCACTTATATATAGCACACTACTGCATCCAAAGCAAAAGAAAAAGGGATTGAATGTTTAAAAAGTTTTCCCATTGATATTGTTTCTGACTGATATTTCCTCATATCAGAACTAAAGTATTTTTCCAATTTTCCAATATGTGTGTGTCTGCATGCACATATCTGTTTTTGTGTACATGTGCATGTTTATTTCTGTGTGCATGGCATATTAAGGTATGAGTCTTCATGTGTTTCTCTTTTTATGCCTATTGGATTTTGCTTTGGGGTATCTTTTTGGTTATATGTGTGTTTATGTGTATGTCTATGCATATGTTTTTATTCATATGTGCACTAATTATGTACACGCATGTGTGTATATTTTTGTGTACATGAATGTATTTTTGTGTTTATGGGTGCTTGTGTCTGTATGTGTGGTTTTGTTGTGTATTTATAATCATTTCATTTTCTGTATGCATGTGTCTGTTTGTATGTGTTCATGTCTGTATACCTGCATGTATGCATGTAAGTGTGTAAATAAGGATGTGTGAATTTCCATATTATCTGTGTGTTGTGAATGTGAATGCATGTTTGTATTTGTATGTGTGTTTGTGTGTATCTCAGTGCATGTGTGTGTCTGTACTGCCTATTAGTGTGAGTTCATTTGTTTGTGTAGTTGTTTGTGTGTGTTGGCAAGTATATAGTAATCAGCAAGCACAGAGTAGCTGTAAAGCTTACAATTTTACCAGTAAGCTTTATAAAAGAGTAATATTGTTGTGTTATTTACTTAGGATGTTTCCATTTTTATGATATACTCATTAAGAGCTATAAACTTACCTGTTAGGACAGCTTTCATTTTGTGTCCCAGAGATTATTATATGTTGTATTTTCATTGTTGTTCACATTGTTGTTCACCTTTTTAATTTCTCTCTGAACCTATTCTCATTCAGCAACACTAGTGTTCAGTTTCCAAGTGCATTTTCTGCTGTTTCTTGTGCTGTGACTGATGAGCTAGGCCAACAGTTCCTAAACAGAAATCATATAGCACAGTCACTAGAAACATCACTCAATAAATGGGATATTTTCAAATTAAAAATGCATTGCTCAGATAAACAGATTGTAAAACATGGCAAAAAGGCAACCCACAGAATGGAACAAAATCTTCACTAACCACATATCTGATAAAGCTCTGTTATCCAGAGTACAAGAAAAGCAGAATCAACATCATAAAAACGACCATCCTACCAAAGGCAATATACAGATTCAATGCTATACCAACCAAAACCCCAAAGCAATTCTTTAAAGAAGTTGAACAAACAATCTCACAATTCATATGGAGGCACAAAAGATCCAGGATAGCAAAAACAATCCTGAATACCAAAACACTGCTGGAGGTATCACCATACCAAACCTAGTCCATGGTTTACAAAACAGCCTGGAACTGGCTCCAAAATACATACACAGATCAATGGATAAGGGTTGAAGACCCAGATATAGGCCCACAGAATTATAGACATTTAATCTTTGACAAAGGGGTCCAAAAAATTCAATGGGAAAAGAACAACTTCTTGAACAAATGGTGCTGGCAAAACTGGATGTCCACATGCAGAAGATTAAAACTGGACCCGTATTTGTCACCATGTACAAAACTTAATTCCAATGGAATAAAGACCTCAATATAAGGACAGAGATTATAAAAACCTTAGTTGAAAGGGTAAGGAATGATCTCGCGCTGTTTGGACTATGCCAAAATTTCCTAAACAGAAATCCAATAATACAGTCACTACCACCAACAATCAACAGATGGGATTTTGTAAAATTAAAGAACTTCTGTTCAGATAAAGAGATTATAACTTGAACACAAAGGCAACCCACATAATGGGAGAAAATCTGCACTAACCACATTTTTGATAGACCTCTATTATCCAGAGTGCACAAAGAACTTAGAAAATTAAACACCATGGAAACAAATGACCCAATTAAAAAGTGGGCATTGGAACTCAAAAGAAACTTTACCAGAGATGAAATTGAAATGTCTAACAAATACCTTAAAAAAAAACTCACAATTCTTAGCCATCAGGAAAATGCAACTCAAAACTTCCCTGAGTTAGCATCTCACCCTGGTCAGGATGGCAAAAATCCACAATAAAAACAACACCAAGTACTGGAGAAGATGTGGCTAGAAGGGAATTCTCCTACATTGCTAGTGGGAATGCAGGTTTATACAACAATCTGGCAAGGTGTCTGGTTATTATTTAAAAATTTAAAGCTTGAAATGCCATGTGACCCTGCTATTCCACTTCTGGGAATAATTCCCCATACAGCAAAAATTCACCTCAATGGCACAAGCACCACCATGTTCATAGCAGCACTGTTTACAATAGCAAAGTCATGGAATCGACCCAAAGCTCAACAGTTGATGAGTGGATAAGGAAAATGTGGTGCATTTATACAGTGGAATACTACTCAGCCATCAAAAATGAAGAATTAATGAGATTTGCCGGGAAATGGATGGAATTAGAAAAAATT
This sequence comes from Typhlomys cinereus, assembly GCA_023101885.1. Taxonomy (NCBI): domain Eukaryota; kingdom Metazoa; phylum Chordata; class Mammalia; order Rodentia; family Platacanthomyidae; genus Typhlomys; species Typhlomys cinereus. Next base: position 25,368 of record JALPQD010000276.1, read on the forward strand.
ACATTAAGTGAAGTATCTCAGACACAGAAAATTAAGCACCATAGGTACTCCCTAACAGTTGGATTCTAGTACCAAAACCACTCAAAGATAAATCTCTGTAATACCTACAGTAATTGCAGTGATTATAAACCAGAGGGAAGGGGAAGAAAGGCCCCGCATGCAATAAAGAGAGAGGGCATCATGCTACAGCAGAGAAGACATGCCACCATCAAGTACTGCAAGCAAGTAACGAGATAACTGGTTAAGCTCACAAACTTTCCTTCCTGGGCACTTGCAACTGATGGAGTTTGATCTCAACAGAAAAGGAGGGCATACAGTCTGGCAGATAGAAAGTAACCATCCTGCAAATGGGAGACTGACCCTCCCCCACCGTGGTCTCCTACTCTTATTCCATCTAACTTTGAATCTACTCTTATAATAAGACTCTATTTTAACAGTCTTTTATCTCTGGCCAGGAGGTGACATCCAATACGCATCAGGATGGAGCCAAGACAGTGCAGGAACAGCAAAACTGGAAGAACTAAAAAAAAAGAATACCAAACCATAATTCAGATCATCAGAGACCCTACATTAATCACCAGGAACAAGGTCAGGCTAATCTCTCCCCATTCCAAAGCTCAGGGAAATTTGCAGAAGAGAGGGCGATAAGATTATAAGAGCCTAAAGATGGGGAGGAGCAATGATATGCAAGATACTCCACACAAGTTAGGGCAGAAGTAATCATAATAGGATTTTGCATGACCTGCACAATTGACCTGTCATTGACCCTCCAAAGTCTATCATGGATCACAGGCTCTAAGATCCTTAGAGGAAAAGGATGAATAGCCGCAATTGTATTCCTATACTAAAGGGGAACACAGAAAGGAGCTCTAGGCAATGCTACTGAGTCCTTATACTTCATCAGAGAGGAGAAACCAGAGGGAAGTTTGACATGCACATTAAAAGATGCTCCAGGAATAGTGGTGAAGGGGTCACTAGGAGAATGGGAGGGGGGCAAATGAAGTTGAAAACAGTGCAGGGAGCAAGGGGAGACAGAGAGGGGAATGGGTTACCTGTCAAATTTGTATGAGTGGAAAAATAAATTAAAATATTAAAAAGAAAAGCATACAATACTAAACAGCAAGGAGATAAATGCTTCAATTTTTTATTAAAAAATGTGTCAGGAACTCAAAAGAAAATTCTCCAGGGATGAAAGTGAAATGTCTGACAAATATCTGAAACAAATGTTCCACATCCCTAGCTATCAGGGAAATGCAAATCAAAACTTCCCTGAGATATGATCCCACCCTGATCAGGATGGTAGAAATCCTCAAAACACACATCAAATGCTGGAGAGTATGTGGAGAGAAGAAAACACTCATATATTCCTGGTGGAAATCCAGGTTTATACAACCCCTCTGGCAATCAGTTTGGCCATTTCTAAAAAAAAAAATTAAAGATTGAAATGCCATATGACCCTGCTATACCATTTCTGGGAATGATCAACCAAAATGCAGAAAATGCTTACAGTGACATAAGCACAATGAGCCATGTTCACTGCAACATTATTTATTATAAGAGAATCATGGAATAATCCCAAATGCCCAAAAGTTTATGAAGGGATAATGAAAATGGTGCCCATTTACACAATGGAATACTACAGATTCATCAAAAAAAATAATTTAGTGAAATTTGGCGGGAAATGGATGGGATTAGAAAAAATTATTTTGAGAGATGTATCCCAGACCCAGGAAGTTAGACACTGTATATTCTTTCTAAAAGTGGGTCCTACTTCTAAACACACTTAATGACATATTAAAAGATAAATCTCTGTATTACCTACTATAATCTCAAAGTATTATAAACAGGAGGGAAGGGGAAAATAGGGCCCCCCCAAAAAAAGAGATAAGGAATCATGCTTCAGTAGAGAAAATAGGTCACCTTTGATTATTGCATGTAAATAGTAAGACATCTGGTGCTGCTCACTCTCACTTCCCTTCTTCATCACTGACACTGAACATGTTTGATCTCAACAATCAGAGAGAATATAGCAATGTCAGATAGATGATAACCATCCAACGAGGGGGACACTGACCCCCCCACACACACTGTTATATTACACTCTAATTCTTCCATCTAACTTTGAGTTTCTTCTTATATTAGAATCTACATTTAAACAGTTTTCTGTCTATTAGGAAGTGATCTTCAATATAAATCAGAATGCAACCAAGGGCATTGCAAGAAAACAAAACTGAAACAACAACCAACCATAATTCAGAACACCAAAGACCCTACATTGATCACCTGAATCCAGACCATCCAAATCTTTCTACATCATAAAGCTCACAGAATCTTGAGGAAGAGAAGGCAGTAAGATTGTAAGAGCCTAAAGACTGGGAACAACAATGATATGCAAGTTACTCCACACAAGTTAGGGCTACAGCAGCCTGACCTGCACAATTGCTGACATGTCAAGGCCCCTCAAAGTGTATCTTGGATTACAGGGGAGAATGTTGGGCCCACCCAGGATTTGCCTCAGGGCATGGCCGAGCACATGGGACTAAAGATGGTGCTGAGGGCAAGAGTCTTGGGCATAACCTGATCACTTCACAGAGAGCTCTAATTGGCTTTCAGGTATTTACCTGCCCCCTGTGCTGAGTGACATTGAACTTGACCATTAGTACCTGTAAGATGTGTTGACCTGTGACACAATTGGATGCCCATTTCACGCCTTGGTGGACTTTGTCTATAAAAGTTCCTTTTCTCCCCCCAATAAACTTTGATCTGCTTCTGACAATCTCCCCGTCCTGTGCTGAGTCTCTGGGGGTAGAGGCGGAGGTGGGGAAGGCTGGAACCTGTTTTCATCACAGCCAGCAGCTGTGTGTTTGAGTAAGTGAATGAGTGCATGAGTGGGAACTGGTTCCCACAGGAGAAGACTACAGGCAGTAGGATTCTTAGAGGTAAGGGGTTAACAGTCATAAAAGAGTTAGCATACTAATGGAGAGACCAAAAGGGGCTTCCAGGCTTTGCCACTGAGTCTTGAACCCTCACATGGATGGAGTACACAGGTGGAGATTTCAAGTTCACAGAAAAGGATGCCCCAGTTGATGCGAGGAGGGAAGAGGGAGGCACTGGGAGAGGGAGAGAGAAGAAGGGGGTTGAAAGGAGAGGGGAATGGGGGACAGTGCAAGCGGGAAATTCTGAAAGGGGAAGGGCTAAAGACAGGGTACCTATGCGCTTGTAGTGATTCATGAAAAGAATAAGAAGAATAAAGTAAAAGGAAAAACAAGAAAGAAAGAAAGAACAGAAAAAAAGAAAGAAGAAAGAAATAAAGAAAAGGAAGAAAGAAAGAAGTAAAGAAAAAGAAAGAAAGAAAGAAAAGAAAGAAGAAAGAAAAGATAAGAAGAAAGAAGAAAGAAAGGAAGAAGGAAGGAGAAAGGAAGAAAAGAAAGAAAGAAAGAAGGAGGAAGAAAAGGAAAGGAAAGAAGGAATAAAGTAAGAAAGAAAGAGAAATGGAGAGAAGGAATGAGAATACATAACTAAATTAAGAAAGGAAGAACCCGTATTCAAGAATCAGAAGAAAAAGACACACTGTTGTGTTTGAAGTTAGAAAAACAGTAACCCCAGACTTCATCCATGAATCCTTAAGCTCCTCCAATTCCGCTAGTGATATCGAATTTTCCTCCACATAAAATTTTCTCTGACTTGGAGGCAGGGTGAAAGCTTTTAACATCTGGAGTATAGGGAAAGTTAACATTATTGGTGGTTATCTAATGGACATCTGTTTTATCTCATATATTTCTGATATTTCTACCCTGATTTTTAATCTCTTTTCTACTGCTTTTTGGACTGGATTATTCTTGTGTCTCTAAAGCTTTATGCTCATTGATAAGTTATTTTTCTCCCTTTCTTCTCCCACATTTTATTTTTTTCCCAATCATACAACAGCAATAGGTATCCCTGTCCTCTCCCTCCCACCTCCCCCCCAAAAATCATTCCTTGTCATTTACTTGTAATGTTTCCATTTTTTTGGTATAGGCATTAAGAGATATAAACTTACCTATTAGGAGGGCTTTTATTGTGTCCCAGAGATGTTGATATGTTTTATTTTCATTATCCTTCGGTTCTAGCAAATCTTGAATTTCCTTTTTGATTTCAGGAAGGAAGGAAAGGAAAGGAAGGAGGAATGTTGTAGGGGAAGTGAGGGAAGGGAGGAGAGAGAGAGCAAAGGGAGAGAGAGCGGAGGAGAAAGGAGAGAGACGATGGAGAGAGAGAACGGAGAGGAGAGAAGGAAGAGAAAGAAAGAAAGAAGAAAAGAAAAAGAAAGAGAAAAAGAAAAAAAGGAAAAGAAAAGAAGAAAGAAAGAAGAAAGAAAGAAGAAAAGAAACGAAAGAAAGAAAGAAAGAAAGAAAGAAAGAAAGAAAGAAAGAAAGAAAGAAAGAAAGAAAGAAAGAAAGAAAGAAAGAAAGAAAAAGACAAAAAAACGCCATTTTGGACAACTATCTAAAGCTCAAAATAGGAAGGGGGAAGATCAATGCTTAGGTATTCTATAAAATGTTATCAATGCATTCTTTCCAATTATGTGTTAATTATATATGTATTATTGACTTACATGCACATATGACTCTTATATACACATATTACATGCACATGAATATAAAAACAAGAAAAACACACATACATCTTTTACATGTATGCATACACTATTCCTTTTAATCACACATAAAATGAATCTGTATTTCATATTTAACAAACTATGCACCCAGGTTCACACTATTTTTTAAGACAAGCTTGGCCTTGATCTAACTAAATAACCAAGAATGACTTTAATTCTTGGTCGTCTTGCCTCTGCCTCCTCAATACTGATAGGATAGTGAGCCCCACCATACTCTGTATATTAGTCAGTTTCATGCTGATATTTCAAATAATAATCCTCTAACACATCTTATTTCAGTATAATAAACTACAAGCGTAGGAACTCAAATACCAAGAATACCAACCTGCAAAAGTTCAGGTAAGATATAAATTGAAATCAATTTTTTACATCCTTCGGCTCATTTATGAAAAGACAAACATGATCTGATATGCATCAGACCGACATGCCAAAGTTGCTCAGTATATTTGAAACAAGTCTCCTTTAACAAATAAATGTTCATTTGAGGCCAAAGACAGACAAAATTCTTGAACTTAGAGGAGATCCCTTTGGTTGGCGTGATAGTAACTGAGTGTTCACCATTGATATAAACTATACTACTGTTCCTACAAAAAATCCAAAGAAAAAAAAACTATTATGTCAGCTGTCATGAGCCTGACCACCTGGTGAGAATTTACCTGGTTTGTTACAGATTAGGGAAAAAAACTAAATGGGACTAAGGGTAATCATCTCACCTTAATGTTAAAACACTCTCTGCTTCTGCCTGTTTATGGTCCAGGAAAAGTTTCATATTATTGATTCCAGGAGCTGGAGAAATGGCTAAGGGTTAAGACTCTGACTTGCAAGCACAAAGACCTAAGTTCAGATCCCAGATCCTAGGCACTTCCATCTCTGGAATGTTGAGCCTAGGAAATCCCAGAGTGAAGCAAATGGGGTAGAAGCAATCCAGTATTATTCCTAAAGTTACCCTTGGTTCTCCACAGGGACATGCACATGCGTGTTCCTGTGCATACACACACATACACACATACAAACATACATGCAAAAATAAGTAAAAATTTTTAAAATATGTTATTGATTCCTCATGCTGTTAAGCAAATATCTTTAAAACTGATTTCTGTAACTATCAGCTTTGTCTCAAAGGCTAAATAAAGCAAAGATATTACAGTTAAAACAAAAAGTTTAGGAAAGCTGGAAAAGGAATGAGGGGGAGAATTGCTTCAGTGGATAAAGTAAATCCATGAAGAAAGAAGGAAAGAAGAACCTCTTCCAGAATCCCTGGCCTTATCCAGACCTTACACTCTCCTGCCAAGTGAAACATTTCACATTTTTTCTTAAATATGGGAACTTCCCTTTTCTTGAATTTTAATATTCACATTGGAAAGAAAGTAAAAGGGACCTCATTCCATGCCTTTTCCATAACATTCCACAAAGCAGCCCTGTTTTCTCCAGCTCCAAGATCACTCAGAATTGTCATCTGACCTTTGACTCCCTCATAAACTTACTGTACATTTCTCTTTCTTAAGTCTCTTTTTACAGCACATTTTGCACTTCCAGTTATTTTATTTTCCCTAAACACCACTACTTTCATCACAGCCAGTATCTGAATCAGTTAGCTGACATGTAAGGCTGAGTTCCTTTTTATTAATCCATGTTCAAGAGTTTCTGTCATTCATATGGGAGATTTCTCTTGTCTAAT